>VZDJ01000041.1:209623-262171 GCA_008694505.1 Cyanoderma ruficeps
GCAGCTGCACCAACTCCAGCTATGAGGACATGGGACGCTCTGCAGCAGTGGCAAAACAGGCACTCGCGCATGGATTGAAGTGCAAATCCAAGTTCACAATCACACCAGGGTCAGAGCAGATCCGTGCCACCATTGAAAGAGACGGTTATGTGAGTGTGGCTGCTCTTTCCACTTCCAAACAGAAAAGGTTAAATTCTTCAGGACAGTACTCAAGAGACCAGAGTTAACTAGTGGAAACTTCCTAAACTTTGTCTTCACTTATTGCTGGAGGTGCAATTAATGATGTAGTAACTGGTCTTGCGCCACTGTGCCCGTGGCTCCTGCCATCATCTTGACAGTGTCTTTACCTGATATCTTTACTACCTGGGCATATAAGAACACAATTAGAACTGAACGAGGCTGAGGCGGTTGTCAGGAACTGGGGCCCTGAGGAGATAACAGTATGCATAGCAAGGGATGCCCCATGCTCCTGGGATTCTGTAGGATAGCCATGGCTGACAAAGGGCTGCAGTCCACTTTTATTCCAATATATAAAGAGAGCATGCCCTTTTGTTGGAAGGTGGTTCCCAATTTAGACCAAACTTATGGCAAAATTCATATTGGCTTTAAAAGGAACTTTTCTGTTGAGGAACCATTACCTATTTCCTTCCTTTCTTCTGTGCAGAAAATGTTGTTTTAATTAGCTTTACTATTTAGTAAATTTTAGATGCTGTCATAGTGTGAGGACCATGTCTTTACATATGGATATGTCCAGCCAATGTTTGATGGCTCTTGCAACCAAGTTCTACCTTTCAAGTCATACCTTTCCTTACCAGCTGCCCCCTTAATTGATTGATTGCTGAGTAGACTGAGCAGGCACACATGCTTGCCTGCACTGTTGCCAGTTCTCTCCTTACATGGACAGGAAGTCTATAGAATATTAATCAGACCAGACACTGCCCTTCAGTCAAATGTCTGTAAGTATATTTCCATCAAACTGGATTGCTCAAGTTGAAGCAGGTAGAGAATGGGAACATCATGGCAAGTCATCTTGTGCTCTGCCCGTTAACTTACAGTGTTACTGCGGTCAAACCCCATGGATTTATAAAAGTGACTCAAAACTGAAACAAGTTCACTCAAAAGTGAAAAAAGGAAGGGAATTTTTCTAGGCTTGGTGCTTCCTGTTGGTGTCTTCTTCCCCTGAAAGAGCAGCCCCAGAAACTCATTCCAGGCATTCTAAGGTAACAAAGTTGTTTTCTGCCCCCAGGCAAAAATCCTTCGAGAAGTTGGAGGGCTGGTTCTTGCCAATGCTTGCGGGCCATGCATCGGCCAGTGGGACAGGTAAAATGAAAGATGGACCTCACATTAGCTTAGCTCCAAAAATGCTCTGTGAAGCCTGATTTGATTGTAAATACCACACACTGGTAATTAAATGTGTAAAAACCAACTGGCCATAGCTGTCTGATAGGTACTGGAGGAGGCAAAAAGAAGGACTGCAGATTTATATTGAGACTTCAGGTGAATAAAGCTGCAGAATGGTCACACATTCTGGAGGCTTTTTGTAGAAGGCAAAGAATGGGGAGAAAGTTTGGTTTTTTGGTGGGGTTTTTTTGTTGTTGTTGTTTGTTTGTTTTTGTTTGTGAGATGGTGGACTGAAGTTTGTATGGTCCTTTTAAAATAGGACAAGTGAATTGGTCCAACTTCAGTCATTGGAGTGGCAGGGAGAATAATTCCCAATAGAAGGGATGGGAGGCACATTCTTAGGTTGCTTTATCATGACCATGGGATATCTAAAGGCAATGTGCTTAGTTGATTATTGTTTGATAGTTGAACAGTGAACAATGTGGGCTGTGAAAACTACTGCAAGAATCAGTGTTTGACTTGGGTTTGCATTAATTCATTTTGGGTCTGTGCTTAAGGGAGGAAAACATGTAAAGGCACCAGCTCGTGTTTCTAAGATAGTGACTGCTGCCAAAATGAAGCTGGGGGAATCTAGCAGTGAGACATCTAGAAGCAATATTCCATTTGGATCTGATGAGCATGTTTGCTTCTTTCACAGGAAGGACATCAAGAAAGGAGAGAAAAATACAATAGTTACATCCTACAACCGGAATTTCACAGGTCGCAATGATGCCAATCCAGAGACTCACGCATTTGTGACCTCTCCAGAGGTAAGAAACAGCCAGAGGAAGAGCTGTGGGATAGTTCAGGGTGCCTGCAGAAGAGGCCCAGTGTGCCTTGTTTAGTAGCTCGGCTGGTTGCTTTGAGACTTAGATGCAGGACTTTCAGATGAAGTGATGGGAGGTAGAATATGCCTTTAAATTTGTCTTTTTTTTCTTTCTTTCAGATTGTCACAGCCCTTTCCATTGCTGGCACTCTAAAATTTAACCCTGAGACAGATTACCTGACAGCAGCAGATGGGAAGAAGTTTAAACTAGAGGCACCTGATGCAGATGAGCTGCCCAAGCTGGTAACTGCTCTGTCTGGGGGCAGAGGGAGGGAAGACCTGACACTAGCAATGTTTTATTTGTGCTGATGAACTTAAATGCACTGGCCTCTTTCTTGACATGTGATGGTAGAGCTAGAATGGGTGCAGTTGCCTGTATTGGCTTGTTTTTCATGTGCCGTTGGGGGATGGCTGAGGCTGATGATTTTCCTTTCTTCTTTGGAAGGAGTTTGACCCAGGCCAGGACACCTATCAGTATCCTCCCAAGGATGGCAGTGGGCAGCACGTGGATGTGAGCCCCACCAGCCAGCGTCTCCAGCTTCTTGAGCCCTTTGATAAGTGGGATGGCAAGGATCTAGAAGACATGCTGATCCTCATCAAGGTCAGGAACAAAGTGGGGGAGCATTAGCTATGACTGGTCTGCTTGAACAGGTGTTTGCAGAGCAACTGCTAGGAGCTTTCGATGTGCCTTTGAGATACCTGATTCCCTCCCCTACAACCACATTGTTACGTAAAGGGAAGCAAGGGTCTTCCTTTCTTCCAGATGTTTCCTTCTGATACTTCTTTCTGTTATAACTGAGTGACTCTTCTCCTTTGGGCTAGTGGTTTGCTAATACCATGCAAAAGCAAGCTTGTTATAGCACGTAATATGATCCTGCCCAAACCATGCATGCCGCAGAATTTGTCCCAGTTACAGCCTGCAATGGAAAGGTGGATCGGTTCTTTAATTAGCATCTCTAATACTGACTGTTGTAAGATGTATTTTGTCTGAAATGAGGTCGTTGGGAACTTCTTATCCATCAGTATGCACGTTCTCTTCCCACTTTATAGAAATTACTTCACATTTGTTAAACATTGCAATTTGGTCTTTCAGTGGAGACATGGGTTTCTCCTCACTGCCTGAGGTGAGTTAACATACGGGAACTTCAGGTGATATGGTGAGGGGTTCTGAAATGCAGTCCCTAAACCTTTGGGAACATTGCTGATCCTCAGTGACAGAGTTGGAGGTACTCCTAAGGGCCATACTGCTGTGCAAAAGTTTTTGACGGGGCAATTCCTTTGCAAGCCCTTCAGAACTTACTAGTTAGAAGGCCATTATTTCTGGTTCGGAATTCTGTTCCTACAAGCTGAGAAGGCCTATGAGCAGTTTGGAAACTTAGAGGGTAACACTTGACATCTTGTTGAAGTTTCCCAGCAGGGAGGCTGAACTGTAAGCAGGAAGGGCTTAATTGCTTTTTGTACCTATCAACCTGCTGCTGAGGGAAGTGAGGACACAGCAGGAGATGTCATGGCTAAGCTAATTTTTGTAATTTACCCTTTGGAAAAGGGATGTTCTTCTTACCCAATGCATGCAGAATGAGCACTGCGTTCTGCTTTAGAGTGCCTTGATTCTGTAACTGATGCACTTTTCTGGGATTTGTGCCCTTAAAAAGAAATGTGATGCTCACAGAATGGGTTAGGTTGGAAGGGACCACAGGGGGTCATCTGGTCCAACTTCCCTGCTCAAGCAGAGTCATCCTGGAGCACATGGCACAAGATTATGTCCACATGGTTCTTTAATATCTCCAGTGAGGGAGACTCCACAACGTCTCTGGGCAGTCTGTTCCAGTGTGGTCACTGCACAGTAAAGAAGTTCTTACGCATGTTCACCTGGAACTTCCTGTGCCTCAGTTTCTGCCCCATTGCCTATTGCTTGCCACCACTGAGCAGAGCCTGCCTCTACACTCTTGACACCCTCTCTTCAGATACTTACAGATACTGTAAAATGAGAGGTCCCATCTCATTTGTCTCTTCTTGAGGGTGAACAGGAGATGCTCCAGTCCCTTAATCGCCTTTTTCACCCTCCTCTGGACCTGCTCTAGGAGCGCCATGTCTCTCTTATACTGAGGAGCCCAGAATTGGACACAGCACTCCAGAGGTGGCTTCACTAGGGCTGAGTAGAGGGACAGGATCACTTCCCTAGACCAGCTGGCAGTGCTCTTCCTAATTCACCCCAGGATACCATTGGCTTTCTTGGCCACATGGGCACACTGCTGGCTCACAGCTTGTTGTCCACCATAACCCCCAGCTCTTTCCAGCAGGTCAGCTCAGCCCTCAGCCTGTGCTCTTGGAGTTACTCTTTCCCAAGTGCAGGACCCTGAACCTGTCCTTGCTGAATTTCAGACAGTTCTTCTCTGCCCATCTCTCTAACCTGTTGAGGTCTTTCTGAAGGGCTGCAGAGCCCTCTGGAGTATCAACCACTCCTCCATTAATGCTTCACAGGTAAAAGTGTTGGGGAAGGGTCAAGTACATCACTCTATACTGAGACATTCTTCTCTTCCACTACACTTTAGGTAAAAGGGAAATGCACCACTGATCATATTTCTGCAGCTGGACCGTGGCTTAAATTCCGTGGCCATCTGGACAACATCTCCAACAACCTGCTCATTGGTGCCATCAACATCGAAAATGGCAAAGCCAACTCTGTGCGGAATGCATTAACCCAGGAGTTTGGCCCAGTCCCAGACACAGCCCGTTACTACAAGGTGAGACGTTCCCCTGACACATGTATACTAAGAGGATGCAATACACTTTGGGCGGTCTGTGCCAAGAACAAGGATCTCACCCTCCTGCTCTCAAGTAACAGCAGCTGTGAATTCACTCAGCATTGAGGCATTTTTCTGGTACTTTCTCTAATGATTATAGTTCCTGTAGGAGATTCTGTCCCTACCTGCTGTGGGAAAGAGGGAGGAGGATGTTGTGACTCAGAGCGGACCAGAAATGATAGATGAAAGAGGAAGAACTCCTTTAGGTTCTGCACACCTTACAAGGCATGGGTGTCATCAGACTAATCTTGCCTCCTGGAATGCTTCACCTGTGACTAGTCTAATGTTTACATAAATTACAGTCTTATCCCCTTTATTCTTTAACACTAGGCTTCAGATCTCAAGAAATGTCCTTTTACCCTCTGGACAACTTGGCACTTGTTTCCGATTGGCTCTTTCAGTAGAGAGAGGTTAAAATTTTCCATGTCCATTCCAGAAGTAGAGCGGAGGTCATGGCTGGTGCAAACGCTGGTCTGGATTAGCACAATGGAAGGAGAGGTGGCAGGAAAAAGAAGGAAAGGATTTGCTCTGGATCCCAAGAGCAATCCTCCTCAGCCCTTGTCAGCAAGGATGGCAGTGCCTAACTGCTGTGAGGCACTGAACTCCTTTATTTCTCTCCTTTCTCAGAACCCAAGGGAGTCTTTTGGGAGAAGGTGTCATAGCTCAGCAATCTCAGTGAAGTACTGAAATCAGATGTGGGTATTTATTGTAAATTCCTCACTTGAGTGGCTGCACAAATGCAAATCTGTGTCTTTTGTCACAGAAAATGGGTGTCAAATGGGCAGTTATTGGGGATGAAAACTATGGTGAGGGATCAAGCCGGGAGCACGCAGCACTGGAGCCACGTCACTTGGGAGGAAGGGTCATCATCACCAAGAGCTTTGCCAGGATCCATGGTGAGTCAGGCATCCCCTATGGTGTTTGTAAACAGCATGTGTTCAGTTTGAGTGGAAGTGGTGTTTATACCTTGCCCAGGGCTCAACACCTACAGGTATGAACTCTCCCTGCTGACAGATGGCAAGGTGCCTCCTGTCAGGAGTCCTGTTACATACGTAGTTAGATATGCCACAAGCAAGGGATATGCTGATTTTGCTAAAAGACAGTAATTGTTGCTGGAATAGTACTCTTGAGAAACACAGGGCAGTCAGAAAGTAAGCCTGCTTCCCTGCAGTGGGGTGTTACAAGTGTGGTTGGTGGTTTGTTCTCCACAGAAACCAATCTGAAGAAGCAAGGTCTACTGCCTCTCACTTTTGCTGATCCAGCAGACTATAACAAGATTCATCCTGTGGATAAGCTGAGCATCGTGGGCTTGAAAGACTTCGCACCTGGAAAGGTAACAGTCTGGGTACCTTGTCATACATTTGGTGGCAGGAATGTGCCACTGATGAGGAACAATGGTTATTTGTGTGCTTGTGAGGCAGCACTGGCCGTGCAGTCTGCCACTGAGGTGAGACATGGTGGGCTAGGAGATACAGGGCAGGTCAGAATCAGTAGTGTTCTGAACAGTTAAGAGAAACCTTTGTATGATACTCTGAATTCCTGGACTTGTTGACTTAAACATGAGTGTTTCCTAGAAGGAACTGCAGCCTCACTTTTATGTTAAGATCCACCGTGAGCTGCAATTTTCCCTTTTCAGCCCTTTAAAACCATGTAGGAATTTTCCTGTGAGAAGCTTCAGATAACCTTCTCCCATGAAAGAGGAGGGAAAATAAAACTGTCTTCTTCCTTTAGCCTCTGAAATGCATCATCAAGCATCCCAACGGGAGCCAAGAAACAATCATGCTGAACCACACCTTCAATGAGTCACAGATCGAGTGGTTTCAGGCTGGCAGTGCCCTGAACAGAATGAAGGAGCTGCAGCAGAAATCGAGCTAAGTGCGCACAATGCCCCAGTGCACTGGACTCGATTCAGCTTTGGCATTTTCATGAAAGTGCAATTCCATGCCTACTGTTGGAATAAATGTCTGATCAAATGTAACCATAGCTTCCTTCCTTTTTGTTATGGTACTTCCTCTTCACTGACACTATGAAAAGGGAGTGCAGCTAGGCTTGCTTTTGTCTTTTAAATTCCCCAGCTCCCTTTTTTTGTTTTCAGTTCTCCCACAGTTATTTATATTTGGAAATAACCAGCAAAGGTGGATTTGTCTTCTTGGTTGGTTGTTTTCTGCCCATCCACTCTACTGCTGGCTAAAGACTTAATTTTAAAATAAAGAATGTGACCATCTCTTCTGTCATGTGTTAACTGTATTCATCATCCTAATCCTGTCATTGTTGCTGGGAGGGTGGAAAAGAACTTCTTTTAAATCATTGCTATATGGAGAAAAAAACCTAATCAAACAATAACTCTAATAAAAAAGAGTCCTCACAGCTGTCCTGGACTGTTTACCTCTGGACATTGACCTACCCCAGGCTACAGTTGTGATTATGACCACCTTCTCCCCTACATTCCTGTCCGGGCAACAGTGCCACTACTGCAGCAATGACAAACTTGCAAAGAACACTCGCTGTATCTGCTTTCCCAGCACTGCACACTTAGCTTGTTTCCTAAAGCACAACTTACAGCAGGAGATGGATGTTGAGTCTCTCATGAGAGCAGACACACAAAGCCCCATTGCTACCACCTCACTATACTCTTGGGAGCCCTGACCCAAAGGAGCTGAGCAAAACAGCTACCTGGAGTAGTTGGACTGTTTTCTTCCCCTTGCCCTGGTAATACTCTAGAACAGCCTGTGTAGAAGCTCCTCACATGTTCCACCCAAATTTCCACCTATACAAACAGCTGGGGGGTTTCTGCAAACAGTTGTTTCCACCAGAGCTAGATGGTTGCAATTGTGAGCACTGCTGCTCTGTAGGTGGCATTCAGTAAGTTTATTGTGTGCACAGATGGACCTCTGTTACTATGTGAACCTAAAGAATTCTAGGCTCCCTTTTAGTTACAGCATTGCACCAGAAATAACAGTTGAGAATTAAGGGGTTCTAACGATGCTGCAAGGAGGGCGCTGATGACTCAGGCTTTGTTTTCACAGTTGGAAGTTCAGCAGACCCACTGTCTGAGGGTCCTTCCTGCCAAATGTGGCTGGCTTTGTAATTATGTGCAACATTACTCTCTTGGCAATGGGCCCTGCATAGATTTTACTCATTGTTTTGTTCCCTCCTTTCCTTGTACTGCTGTCAGGGAGGGTGATGGCAATTATTTGTCATTGGCTGTTACCATAGAGCAAAACATTGGTCTCATCTCTGTCTGCCTTGAAATCGAAGTAGCTAAACTGCAGGAGGCAAGTGCTTTTTTCCTGCTAGGCAGGAAGCTAATAGTTTCTCCACAAATTGTACAGGAAAGCAGGCTATGTGGTTTTTCTATTTATTCCACTTGAAGTATTAACATCCCCCCTTAAACAAAGATATTGCTTGCTCAAAGCAGCTTGGTCTATTTCAGTCCAAAATTTCGTATTTTCAGTCAAACTCCTGCAAAGTTTAGCTCATTCTGCATAAATACAGCTCACCCAAAAAAGTCATTCCATTCAGCACAATAAGCAACCTGTAGTTTAACACATCTCCACTAAGCTTGAGGTACTTTTGGGTAAAAGTCATTCCCTGTTCCTTCTGGCTGACTTCATCCATGGGTGAAGTTCCCATTCTTAGCAGAACATCACCACCACCTCCCCTGCTCTCCCAGCAGCAGCATTTTCCAGGTCTCCAGAGTACCACACCTCTACAGCCTTTTGCTGTCTCTTCATTTCCTGTCAAAAAGACAGGTTTCTACTCCTCTGAGATCAAGCTCCCAGCCTAAGGCGTGGTACTTCTCAATTCTTCTGCGTTTACTCACTGAAGTCAACTCCTTCCTTAATTCATGCAAACAAAGATCACAATTTTCCCTCCTGAGCAGGAGACCAAAGCTCCAGCTGAGTTTGTAACTGCTGTGCTCAAGGCTTTTTGTGCCTGTAAATTCACTTCTGTACATCAGTGAAGATGTTTCTTGAGAGCAACTGTCTCTCTCTGGCAGCTTGGAAGCTGAAGGGAAAACAGAGAATGGCAAGTCTAATTCCTTATTCAGCTTCAGAGGAGCAGTGAGCACCAGCAGGGTCCCATTATTCCCCAAACATCCACTGGAAAGACCTTCTGTGGAGCAGGCTCTGATGGCAGCTAACTGTTTGTCCACCATGACAGGAGGCCCAGGCCTGGCTCGCTGATTGATCCCTGTTCACAGAGAGAAGACGAGAGCATGCAATTGTAAACTGCATAGACAATAGAGGAAAATGCCTAAAAATACATCTCTCCCATCTAAGTTATGGAACACAACTGCCACTGGTTCAGATCCACCTCTCATGCATTTTACTCAGGTGGGTTTTATACCAGAACACTGCAAGGAAAGACTGTTCACAGTCTTAAGCTGCCACATAAACCTTGATGTGTTGCTCCCAGCTCTGTACTTTTCATGCACAAGCAGCTTGCTTCAAATCAGCCTCCCAGAGGGAAACACCAACAACCACTACGTATTCCAGTGAAAACACTCAGAAAACAGAGCAACCACAAGAACAACGTAATTTCTCCCCTTTTCCACTCCTTCCATTTTGTGACTCTGCTTCCTGGTCAGCTTAAAGCAATCAGTTCTTTGGGAAAGGGGTGCTATTTTAGACACTGAATAAACCGCAATACTCACAAGGCCGTAAGAATTAGTGCACATAGTTACCACAAGAGTGTAGGGTGCCTCTTTCTTCTGGACTTCCACGGTATTTGAAGTGGAAGCCTCTGCAGAGCTTGGACCGGTTGGTGACGTATCAACAAACGTCTCATCCACGACTCGGAAGCGGATCTCTTCCCCAATGTCCATGTAAAGGTCGTGGGCCCCTTCTTCTGTCTCATATTCCCACACCCACACCTGCTCTGCTTCATCACTGGCCAAGGATTAAGGAGGGAAACAGTATTCTGCTTGACAGACCACTTTCTGACAGTTCTGAGACTAGATTCAAAGCCTTTTCACAGTTATTTCCCAAACCTCAATGTGCGGTTCATCATCTGTGCAGCCCAGGACCCGCATCTTTGCAATTCTGCATCAAGCAGGACTGCTGGTCTACACATCCCCCCAAAAACCCAGCAACAGGAAAGACCCCCCAGACAAGCAAAACTCCTCAGACCCAAGACAACCTTGCCTACCACAATGAAGTACATCAGATGCACACATATGTAAACATTACATGATGTGGTAAAACCTGCACTCTGTCTTCAGCAGCAGCCAAGACTAGAGGCAGGGATTACAACTGGGCAGGGGACACTGACATTCATTTCTATCAGTGGGCACAATGATCCTGGAAAACCCAATGTGCGTGAGGGCCTGTCTAGCTGTGATAACAGTCTGTGGGACTTGCTCGACAGAAGGGCTTAGCTTCTGGCACTGAGCACCTTCATTGTTGCAGTGCTGAATGCCTGTTGGGCCAGCACTGCACAAAGTTTTGAAATTAAGTAGTAAAGTTATCAAAGGTGATCAAAGGATACAACTTAGCTGGTTGCTGCAGGGATTCTGGTGGGATGACAATATCATCAAAGAATCCAATAGAAACTGCAGAGAAAAGAATTTGCTTAAGATTAAAACTATTATTTGCAAATCATGTTCCAGAGTGATTCCTAGAGTGCATTTCTAGGCTCATTCTCCTTCCTCTCTCAGGAAAGGCATTGAGATGATGCAGGGAATATTCTTTGAGCCACAATGCCCAATTTCAATTGGCAGCAAAGTAACCACCCAGCTGAAAGTACATAGAGCAACAGAGGGCAGTCTTCGTGCCCGTTGGAAAAGGAAAAGGTTGCTTAGAGCAAAAATGGAAATGAAAGCATTCCAAGAAAAGAGTCATACGCTATAGAGGTCTGTGACAAAAAAGAGCTCAGAAATCACAGATGTTGTGTGTTAAATAAAGACCAATATAAAGTTAAAACAGCCCCCACATCCCCCTTGAGATTTCATGATTTTGAATTTTATCAGCGAATGGCCCATGCCCAAATTCAGCAACAAAAGCAGCCAAGGTAGCCTTATTGTCCTAATTTAACAACTGAGCAGCAGAGCTCCCTTGCATGGAAGACTCATAGAGAAAAGGAAAGCAACTCATCAATTATATATTCTGTGACTCTGGCAGCACTTTGCGCTCACAAAGACATTTCCCTGACAGGTTTTCAGGTATAGGAATTGAACACAAATTTGCACACCACTATAGGAAAAATACATCAGACCAACACCAGCTAATAGTTCCACTTTGGAAAAAACAAATTCTGTTAACTGAAGCAAAGAAAGGGATCCATTCTACGCTCCAGACAGGCTTGCCTGTTATTCTTGGGCAAGAGGAAAAGGGAGTGCAGATAAAACCATCAAGGTCAGGGGAAGCTGCCAGGCTCAAACTACCAAGCACCCTCAGATCAGAGCAGCAGTAGAAGCCAGTAATAGCCATTAACCAGCCCACAGAGAGCATTATTCCAGCTGAAATCAGTGTCTCAACAGACCCAAGAAGTCTGCAGCTCACATGTCCCTCCCAAAAGTTGCAGTTTACCGTGGACGCCATCCTGACTGCAGCTTTTAATCTGTCCAACCAGAATCTCATCCAGGAAAGGATGGAAGACCACATAGCGGAAATGCACTTAAAAGAAAACAGATCATTAATGTTATGTCCATGTTAGTAAACTACAGTCCTCCCACAGAATGACTGCCATTAAAGCAAAATCCCACATCTTATATGCCCTCTAAAATACCAAGTTCCCTTTGCAACTTCTTTACAGGCACTAATTAGATAGAAAAAACAGACTAAGAGTTCTGATTCCTAACTGTTTTGTAGAAATTCTGGCAGGAGATGATCAGCAGTGTCCTGTTCCAAGCTCCTCAGTTTTCCAAGAAGTTCACAGAAAGAAAGTGTAGGATGATAAACATGGAGCATGGCCTCTGATTATAATGGAAGTACAATGCTTCACAATCAAGAATATCAGTTGAAATTACACTTTCTTGTAATACTTCTGCCTTTTATGTTTGTCTGCAATGCTGTATTTTCATTAAATATTTTAAATTAAGTATTATCAGATTAAACCAGGTCCTCTAACATAATTGGATTTTTCCTCCAAGCTAGATAGAAATCTTTCTAACTAAGCACATGGCATTTATTATTACAAGAATGCTACACTAAGACAATTTTAGCCAAATGATGCTTCTGAAAAATTTAACATCATTTTAGCTGTACCTCCTCAGTGCTCCTCTTTTACATAAAATTAGACAGTACATTAAAGAAAGTTATTACCAGACACAGTGGGGTTTATCAAAGCGCTACCCCAGATTCTGAAAGCAGACTTTTTTCTGGAGCTCAGAGAGAAAAGTTCTCTTCTTTCAATTCAAGGAGTAATTCTAAGTTAAGAAGCTGAATGGAGATTAAAGCAAGCAGGAAAGCCTGACATTCTCCTTCAGTATAAGAGAAGCTTTCACTTGCAGGAAATGAGTTCTACTGGAGTTAAAATTTAGAAAAGGAGAGGTACATAGAGTCAGTGCAGTTCCCTTCTAACAGGAGATATTTCATGGACACAACCTATGTTTCCACACTGTAAACTGAAACTAGAAAAATGCATCTCTTACCAGTTTAAACCCTTATTTTAACTTTAAAAAAAAAATTGCTTTTATGCACTCACTTCCAGTTTTTACTCAAATTTGCCAAGAGTCAAAGTAAAGAGATTAGTAATTTCTTATTTTAAAAAATCGCTAGAAATGTATGATGAACCAGATCTAAGTTTCAACGAAAGTGTCACAAAACTTCTAGCTAGTACAAGAGCATTAAATGCTGTGCAAATGCCATACGTAGAAATAGGTTTCAACATCCTAGTTAGGGAAAATAAGCTTAAAAAAGAAAAAAAAAATCAGAGAAATGCAGACCAATTCTTACAATTTATTTTCTATGTGCAGACTTTAAATAATTTTCAACTAAATTAACCCTTTCCTTACCCCACACCTACGGCTCTAACTCTAGAACAGAGATGGGCTGCTGGAGAAGAAGGACTGGCTATTTAAAGCTGTATTTGTAGCCAAAACTGCAAAGAAAATAAAGACTTTCACCATGTTCCTCTTGCCCTCCTAACAGGAACAGAGTTAAGGCTATGAACTTAAGGCTGTTACCTTCCCTAACAACTGAACTCAGCTTACATTTCCAGATCATTAATTAACTTTCTGCAACACAATATAACTGACAAAAAGCACTTACCTTTGGTATGTGATCCACCATCCCCAGGAAATATGTATGAATCTTCCAGCTTTGTGATATCATACAGACAGATGCAGAGCCCAACATTGTATACGACCTGATTTAAAATAAAAAAAAATAAGAGCAGCAAATCAAGCAATCTACCAGGTAAAATCAGGCAAACTATGGAATTCATATATTATGCACAGCTTTTCAAAAGGCAGCAACAAAGGGGTGGCAAGATGGGATGGAGGCCATTTTGGAACGCTGCCTTCAACACCACCAGCAGTGTAAGGGAACACCAATCCAAGAGTTGTGGGAGCACATTTTCACTAGCACTGGAAAGAACATTGCTACAAAGAGAAACCTTTGGGGAAATTGTCAGTGGTTAGAGAACTTGAGCTACCAAGACAGCTCTCCATTATTCACCAGCCCCATAGCTTGTTCGAATGCTAAACATGCTTTTTACTAGTTATACTCTCAGAAACCTCTAGGCTTGCCTTTGTCTTATATTAGCTTTGGGGAGACACAAGGCAAATTCTTAGTTTCTCTGCTATTTCTGAGACAGCTTCACTGCCTACAAAATTTGAGGCACCTACTAGTCATCAGTGCATGAAGGAAGACTTTTGCTTTTCACAACCTGCCTGTATAATCTGCTATTCACAACCCTTGATCCCTTCAGGTTGGTCTTTTGATCTCCTTTCACGTTTACAGCTCCATTTTGAGTTTTGCACCTGACTCATATTGAAAGGGATACACCAATCACAGTCCAAGGGCTGCACAGGGAAACTCTGACCTCCAGATCCATCAGAGAACAGTTCTTATATCCTTCACCAAAGACCAACTTCTTACTGCCACCATGTATTTAAATTTCTAACCACAGACCAAATCAGTTATTAGCTTCATTTCTTTTCCAGTATTACTGTTCTACATGTTGTTTACCTAGTCTTTTTTCTTTAAATTCCCCACTGGATGGATTCATTTGCATTTGTTTTTCAGGCTGCATTTTGGATTGCTCCTTTCAACACAAACCAACAGCTGCTCTCACTTCTCTTCCATGCTTCTCTGCCCCATCTGGTGTCTCAGTATCTTCCCATTACAACATCAGCCATTAGAAAAATGTCCCCTTTGAGATGATACGTGGCTGTCTCTTTGTTTACAGGCGCAGGGGATAGCCTTCACATCTAAACCACTCTGACACCTCACCCATGCACCTCAGTATGCACAAATAAAAGGAAGAAACGCTCGGGGATGTTGTGATGCCCGTATCAACCTATACGTGATCCACACTTTACCTTATTGGCCAATTTCTTGTTTAGCTCTTCAGCAATGGATTCGTTCAGCTTCCTTTCAAATTGCCAGGGAGGAATTCTTACAGTGTCAGTCATCTCCACCAGGACAAACATTGTGGCGAGAGGCGAGGAGACGCCAACAGCCTGGGGAATTGAAGGGCTACGAGGACCGGGCTTGGGAAGGCACCCCAAGGTGTGGCGCGGAGGCCGGTGGGGCGGTGCCTCGGTTGTCCCGAAGGGAAACGGGTCGGGAGCACGCGGGATGCCAGGAACACCCCCTCACCCACCTGCCACACGCAGAGCGGCAACATACTCCCCAGCCTCGCGCCACTTCCGGCGCCGCCGCAGCCAATCGCGCTCGGCTGGCAGGTCGCGCGCCCTGATTGACACGGGGCGGGGCAGGGCTCCCGCTGCCGCCATTTTGTCCCTCCTCGGTCGGGGCGGGGCTGGCTTTGGAACCCGCTGCCGCCAGAGCGGGAGAGTATCCCCTGATTCCCCGGTGCGGGGCGGGCTGGTTTTGGCCGATATGAACGTGGACAGGGGCCTAGCACTCAGGCGTCCTTTGCAGGAATGCTGTGTAGTTCCCTCCTTCCCTTGCACCTGCGGCAGGTGGCTTCCCGGGCACTTTCTCTTGTGCCACAACTGGAACAGTTCTCAACTGCAGTTATTCTGATTTATCATTTTCGTAAACTTCAATCCAGATAGGGCAGTAAAAATCACAGAAGCACGAAACAGGTCAGATAGGAAGGGACCACAGTGGGGTATCTGGCCCAATCTCCCTGCGCAAGCAGTGTTGATAAATAACATAGAGAATAGAAATTTTCAGAGACAGTCTTGTATGTGTCCTAAATAGATAAAAATATGTGTAGATAAAGAATGCCTGCTTTCGAATGCTTCAGATTGTGTTAGAAAACTTATTGTCCAGCCATTTTGGTATCATGGTAACCCCAGAGCACATAGCATGGCAATTGCATCCAGAGGTTCTTGCATTCCCTCTCCAGTGAGGGAGACTCTACACCCTCTCTGGGCAATCTGTTTCAGTGGGTGGTCACCTGCACAGTAAAAAAGTTCTTCACATTCAGGTGGAACTTCCTGTGTAACAGTTTCCCCCCATAGCCTGTTGTCCTATTGCTTGTCACCACCTAGAAGAGCCTGGCTCCAACCTCTTAACACCCTTCATGTACTGAAGAAGCTGAATGGAGATTAAAGCAAGCAGGAAAGCCTGACATTCTCCTTCAGTATAAGAGAAGTTTTCACTTGCAGGAAATGAGTTCTACTGGAGTTAAAATTTAGACAAGGAGAGGTACATAGAGTCAGTGCAGTTCCCTTCTAACAGGAGATATTTCATGGACTCAGCCTATGTTTCCACACTGTAAACTGAAACTAGAAAAATGCATCAATACACATTGATGAAGTCCCCCCCTTAGGTTCCCTGGGCTGAACAGGCCCAGCTCCCTCAGCCTTTCCTCCTAACAGAGGAACTCCAGTCCCCCAATTGTCCTTGCTGCCCTCTGCTGGACCTGCTGCAGGAGCTCCATGTCTCTCTTGTGCTCAGGAGCCCAAAGATGAAAGTCTCTGCCTCTCTGCTAGCCATTTCTTCAGCTGTTTGCCCATGTGTCCTGCAGACCCGAGTGGGTTTATAATCTTTGCACCTGGAAGTTCCTCACAGCTGTGTCTGCCCAATGCTTAGGTCAAGGTTCTTTTCAGGGACAAACTGCCACCATACAGAGCTGGGATAATTTGTGTTAATTGCCTAAGAGAAACCAACCCCCCTCACATAATTGTTGAGGCCTCAGTGCATTCTGCAGTGAAGGAATCAGTGTGAGGGAGAAGCAGCATGAGGGATGGCAGAAAACAAGGGGGTGTGCTAACATCTGAGGTTTGTCAGGGAAAATGAAAGGAGGTTGGTTGAAGTGTGTTTAAAAAAAGATCTGCCAGGAAAACCAAACATCCCTGGCTGACAGTGAAAACTGCACTGTCAGCATTATGGCTTTGATCCAAAGGCTACATGTGTTATCCCCCACACTCCCCAGCAGTGCATGGTGGAGGAACAGTAAGGAGCAGTTTAGATAAGAAATCATTAAATCTTGACCTGTCTGGGAAAGGGAGGGGAAACAAGTTGGAAATACCCTGGTTAGGCCTCATTAGAAGATACCTACCTGTCTCAGACAAGGAGGTGTTGATCTCTTCTCAATTACTCTGTTTCATCAGGGTCTGTTGGGTTGGGGGCTTGTTGTTTTTTTTAAATAAACACGTCTGGTCTGCCCATGTTTGGCATTTTTGTATTAAATAAGAGGCCCAGAAACAAGATTTCCCCTGTCACTTGGGAAGAGCAGCATTTTTCTTGGAGCAGCATCTACTGTTTCAGCAAGGAGCTCTGCTGCCAGCACACCAGACACTACTCCACCAGAACACCTCAGCCCAAATCTTCAGCATTTCTTGCTCTTCTTGTCCTACTAAAGGGAGCCTTACAAAGACTCCTTTCTCCTGCACTTCAGTCATGGCTGTGCTAATCTCAGCACAGAACAGTTTTGCTGGCACACATGCTACATCCCTTGCTGTTCTGTCCTGGCCTCATGCAGGTCTGGCAATGCAAGGTTTGACCTTTATCTAGTGCAGCTTTTGCAGGTGTCTATAGCTACTTTTTCAGAAGAGTGAATTGTTCTCAAGTCTGTCTTGACAGCAGGGGAAGAAATAGCTTTGGTGCTACACAAGGAAAGAGAACTTAGGCACTGTTTGTTTTGGCAAGGTGATCACTCTGGATGCTTGTATATAAGAACTGTAGAGTTAAGTAGGGGCATGCACTCAGGGACTAGTAGACTGAAATACCTGGGAGAACATGGGAAATGGAGAGAAGTGGATTTGGACAGAGTCATATCATGCTTCCATTTCTAGCCCATTCTTGAGCTAACATTTTCTATGCTTTCAATAACTGTGCCCCATCAGGGGCTTTTGGATGCCCAATACAAAGCAGACACATCTTCCTTCAGCCTTATCCACTGCCCCCAAAAACCAGCTGTGTGAGCAGCAGGTCTGCAAGGCCTCGTTTCACACTGTCTTAGGCCCTGTGAGTGAGGTCTTTCATGTGCTATAAAGTACAGATACCAAGCAAGATGTGCAGAATCTCTTTCTCCTGTATCAGCTCTGTGATTGCCAATAAAGATTGAATGCTCTGTGCCACTCCTTAGTAAGGACAATGAGATTCCTCTTCTCTGTGCAGCTTGGTATTTTGGTGAAACTTGCAGGTATTTTGATTTCACACTGGGAAAACTGAATTGAAATATGTGCAGAGAAAGCTGGTGATGGCAGTGTCAGATGAGCTTCACTGCCTCTGGTACGAGACTGAAATCACTCCAGACCTGAGTCTGTCAGTGTGTCGGCCTCCATCGGTAACATCCCAGGCTGTGGGAAATGATTGCCAGTCTCACTTTCTTGAGGTAGCCCCTCCCCAATCCCAAGTGGTGCATGGCTGGTCTGTCTACGCATGACAGATGTTACTCTCTTCCCACCTGGGTTTTCTCCCTGGAGGAATTCCATATTTCTTAAGTGCCATCTTCAATGTAAAAATATAAACAAAAGACAAATTTTGCTCTGTAAAATATGGGTGTTGCCTCAACTCAGCTAATGGTAGTGCTCAGAGTCACACTATATTTATTGCTACTGCTGAAGTGTCCTGCTGTTGCAGATGATGTGAACAGCTTTGTTTTGCTGAGTTGTCTCCTTTTCTGACATGGTGAATATCCAGAAATCGACAGTGCCTGTACATACCTTTTTACACTTAGCCATCAGTGCCTGTACATACCTTTTTACACTTAGCCATAAAGTCTCTAGAGTCTCTCTCAGCAGTATTGGGGCTTTTCCAGTATTTCAGAGCATGGTTCTCAGTTGCTTGGTTGTTTTGGTTTTAGTTTTTTGGTTTTGAGTTTTTTGTGGGGTTTTTTGTGGTTTTTTTTTTGGGGGGGGGTGTTGGGGTTTTTTGTTTGTTTGTTTGTTTTTTGTTTTGTTTTGTTTAAGCTTTAGCTGCTGGAATCTAGGGGTTACAGAAGAGTCTTTCTGTCCCTCAGAGAAAATACCAGACATTTCTCATTCTCTTGATTGTACAGGAAAACTGGAAAATGATATTTGAAATTACCTAAAGAATTGGAACCTTTGAGGAAAATGAAAGCAGCCCCAAATTACATGGTTTATGATCTCCTCTGTCCACACATGCCCACAGCTCTTGGAGAAAACTGGCTCAGGGATGCTAGTGGTAATTTGCATCTCAACAGTTCTGACCCTCCTTTGATTGACTCCAAAGGAATTATGTATCTTCTCACATAAAAAGTCCTCCACGCTCTTGCCTTTGCTTCCATCTCTGCAGGTATCTCTGGCACCCCCACTCCCACTCTCTGTTTGATCAAATCTTCCTCTCCTTTTATCATTTTTGCCTGCTTTATACTCTCTGCCTCCTTTGCTGAAGCACATGCCCAGAATTACCTTCCAGCCAAACATACTTCAGGTTCCCCGTGCCTTTTCCATCAAAAGCCTTTATGTAAGAAAGCCAAGGCTGTCCCCCAAGAAAGGAGAAACCATCTCTGGAGAAACTCAGAGTGGAGACTGAGAGTTGATGGGGGCCTGCTACCCTTCTTTTACAAAGTTCTGAAAAGTAGACCGGAGAGATAAGACTTGTGGTATCTGTAGGGCATGAATGCAGCCCCTGTTCTGTCATGGAAAACTACTTGAAAACCCACAAAGAGAGCATGATGGGCAATGCGTTCCAGAACGCACTGGAACTTGGAGTTTCAATGTTTCTTGGTGGCCTTGCCATGCACTGTTCTTTTCTGCCTATGGAGCTTTTTTCTGCATTATAATTTATTGACAGGAGAGAGAGAAGTGCTTTGTGATCTCATCCCTCTGTCAAAGCCCTTGGGACAGCCCCATATCAACACTGAGTACCTGGATGGATGGATGGATGGATNGATGGATACAGCCAGGTAAAGTAGTTGTGACCCTTTCTCCTGACTCTGTGCCTTGTGGTTCCCACACAACTTGTGCACCACCCTGCAGCCCTGAGGGTTGTTTGTGGAACAGGTCTAGTTGGCATCACCATGTTCAGCTACTTAGAGTATATTAAGGAAAGAGTTTAAGGAAACAAAAGCAACCCACAACCACCCCATGTCACAGGATGCCCATAATAGCTCC
Source organism: Cyanoderma ruficeps (assembly GCA_008694505.1). NCBI lineage: Eukaryota > Metazoa > Chordata > Aves > Passeriformes > Timaliidae > Cyanoderma > Cyanoderma ruficeps. The sequence goes on from VZDJ01000041.1 coordinate 229,299, forward strand.
CTGCAGCACTAACACCACACCATGGTTGTTTGGGGTTGTTGCAATTTTTATTCCAAGATCACAGACACTTGCTTGGTAAAGTGCGATTGTTGACTACCTTTCTACTCCAAAATGAGGCTGATTATAGAGACAGCCTGGGGGCTGCTTCACCGACCAGCTTGCTACCTGGCCTCTATATGAGAAAGGCTTGGTGGGTCTGAACCTCAGGCTGAAGCGTGGTTGATGGCATGGAAGAAAGAGTGGACTCTCACTTGGGTTTCACCTGGCTTTATTCCATCTGGTTACCTCCATGTGCAGATGGACAGAGCAGAGAGGGAGAGAGCCCCAGAGCGAGAGTGCCAGCAGCCCCTCTGTCCTCACCTTAAGTACAGGGGGTGTATCTTGGGCAGGGGAGAATTTAGCACCAATCCCAGGGGAGGGGGGATGTGACCCAGAATGGGGGAACTTAACAAAACAATGAAAGAATGCCGTACCTTGTCAAATCCTAGGGCTTTTCCCCCAAAATTTTTCAGATCTTACAAGGTGATTGACCAGGTCTGTCACAAGGGAAACACTATCAGGGTTTGGGAATGGGGGTGTAGGAACAAACCATTACAAACATATAACAAAATATACAGAACATTAGAAAACCCAAAATGCGCTCCGCTACAGCTGATATCACCTAAATGCCCCCGGAGTTATGCCTACCCAGCCTATTCTTACCAGCCTCCAGTGATGGAGACCCTGGTGCTGGGCCAGGCAATCTACTTGAGTAATTATGTCTGTTCTGTAAGAAAATGCTTCCTAATGTCTAACATCAATCTTGCTCTTTGTAATTTAAACTCCATTACTCCTCACCCTAATCCCCAGTGGAATCAGCAAACGATTCTGCCCTCGTCCCACTGCCCTACACCCCAACTAGAGAAAGTCTCAGGCCAATTTATGGGATGGCTTCTGCCCGTGGAGGTGGCTCCCCTAGGCACAGTCACATAAGCACAGGGGAAAACAGAAAGGAAAATCTTTTTGGCACGGTGCACTAATAGAAATGACACCCTCAGAAAGCACCTGGGTTTGTGGTAGCTTGCTGTGAGCCCAGAGGGAGTGGGGAAGTAAGATGGGTTTGGGGCATGTGCCTCCTGTTCTCTCCTACTGCACCGGGGGTGACTGTGGTACCCAGGGGTGCTTGGGCAGGCGAGAAGACCAGCTGCAGGGCACCAGTGAGATTTGGGGTGACAGGGGAGAGGTTTCACCCATTGCGATGGACCCTGTCTGCATCCCTGCCTGCAGTGCACACACCCCTATCCTGCTGTTCCTACAGCTTGTGGGGCTGCCCCATTGCGTCCGACTGTGCCACCGATGTGCGGTCACTTTGCACAACCGGGGCGATGCAGCCCCCTGCACCCGCCCCTCATCAACTCCGGCCCCCCCATACAGACCTTCTCCTTTAAACCTAGCTAGCTCAGAAATGACCAGGCTGATCCCTCCCACCTGCTCGCCCTCCCTGGCCCGGCCCTGACGTCAGGGGAAGGCGTGCGGATGCGTATGTGTTCGAGGCGTACATCGTCCACACATCAGATATCGCAGATTCACCAGCCGGCAGGCAGACAGCCGAGAAAGCTCCCCGGAGCCGGGCTGCAGGCAAGACCACTGCTCCTCGCAAAGTAGCGGAGGAGCGTCCGGCCTCTCGGAGCACCGATGCTCTGCAGAGCGCAGCTCCAGGGAGCCCGTCGCTTCTAAGGAGGTAAGGGGAGGCACAATGGCCATGCAGCGCGCCCGGGCTATTGTAGCTGGAGATTAGACTTCACGGACCACCTTTTTCTTTGAAACCTGCTTTTTCCTTTTGACGATGGAGAGGTGCGAGGATGAAGCGTGACTTCCCTCCTCCGGTTTGGTTATTCCCCGCCAGCCTCAGGAACAATAACACAATAACTCCCCTGGGGTGGCGGCGGCGGTGCTGCACGTCTGCTTTGGCTTGGGGGCAAATAATCCAGGGTTTTGCCACGGAGGGCTGAGCTCAGCTGGGATCCAGCTCTTCGATTGCCGGGTGAGCAGGAGGCAATTTGTGAAAAATCTGACTTATTAAAGTAGGCTGATAATGATGGGGGCTGGAATTGGGATTTCTTTGGACTGGCTGCACTATTCCTGCCAATGGCAAGATAGATCCACAAAGGAGAAAGGAAGGACACAGATGAAGATGCTTATGCTAGGTCTTTGAACAGATGCTATGCTAATTAAAAAAATAAAAACCATCACAAGAAAGCAAACAAACCCTACGAACTTGGTATTTGGGAATGATGATTATGCATACATGCTTCAACGGTAAATCAAACCTCCATGATGGTTTCTCCCTTTGCTTCTCCTTTGCATCTGTCAGCCTGCTTGCTCTCCCTCATGGCCTCCCTGAGAACTGGGCAGCCCAGCACTGACTAAGGGAGCTTTTTATAATCAATCCATAAGGGTGACATTCATATTTTAGCGCTAAGCAGGCTGTATTGTAGGCGATACTATCTCAGCAAAGATCTCTGGAGTTGGGAGTGTGATTGGCTTAGCTGGGGGGGGGGGGGNGGGGGGGGGGGGATGGTGTCAGTGTGCATTGCCCAGAAACCACCTAGTTTTATTTTTCCTATAGTAATTTGTCTCATCAAAAGGGTTGTAATAGGCAGGGTAGGTGAGAAAATTGCTTTGTTTGGTATTTAACTCTTAACATGATCGGGTAACCAAAAACAGGAGAGGAGCAGCTGGGAGGCTTTCATTAGCATCAGAGAGGGGCAGCATTTATAAGAATCTGCCAGACACCAAGGCTGTGAGCCTTCTCCGAGGAAGGAAGGATGGAGAAACATAGCTCAGACAGCGTGGCAGTGGCCCTGCTTGTGGTAACCCCTGCCTGGAGCCATCGTGGTTCCCCAGCTGGTTCCTGCCCTTCAAGGCAGCCCCCCTGGGATCTCTCCTGGCCACTGTGTTGTTGTTGGGTCCTTCAGCAGGTGAATATGCCCAGCAGCCGAAGAATGGGAATTTTGGTTTTGGATTGAGCTCTGGGGACATCTGAAGGGGTGTAGCTCTTCTCTGTTTCAGCCTGTGTTTAGACAAGCTAGGTCTGGAGGAGCATCAGCCTACCCGAGAATGGCAGAGGGCCAGAGCATTGCTTTCTGTGCTCCATGGGATGAGGAGGTGGGTGCTGGCAGCTGGCTATGGAGGTGGGATGTCTTTTTGACATACAGAGACCTTTTTTCTACTGGGGCGGATTTAGAGGGGTAGTAAACCTGACTCCAGAACTGGGGCCACTGGCAGTTGCAAGGAATGGAGAAAACATGATGGAGAGTAGCATGGAAGAGCCCGTGCAGCAAATTGCTGCAAAAGGCAGCATAGGGAAAATAACCTCCAGCTCCTTGGCTAGGGCGGGGGGAGCAGTGGCACTCGGGAGAGCCGAGTGTGGCGGCAGGCAGCACCCGAGCTGGGGATTTACAAAGAGAAGAGATGGCCTGAAAGGGAACTGCCCGTGAAGGCGACGATCTGGCCGGCCGAAGGGTCACATCCAGAGTTGGAGCCTGACGGCCGCCAGTAAAGCGGCCACCCATCCGCCAATACATCCTGGGCATCCCGGGGGTTCCAGTGGATGGGAAGAGCACAAAGAAACGGTGCACGAGAGGGCCGACTGCATCGAGGACGACTAAACTAATGAAATATGTATTCCCCAGCCTGGGTGAGGGATTGTGAGGATTTTCCGCTGCCACTAATGAGCGGGGAGTGGCAGACAGAGGCTGCTGCCTCTTCAAAAGGCTCTTTACCCCCTTCTGAGGGGCCTTGAAAGGCTGTTTAATAGCCAGCACCCAAGTCAATGTGTTTGTCTTTAAAGAAGGGGAGAGAGACAGTGATTTTATTTGATAAACGGCACACCTTTCAGTCGATGCTGATGAATGGGGGCTTGGATCTCAAGATAAAAGCTGATGTGTCTACTGCCTGTCTGTCTTAATTGGCCTGGGTTTCCTGCCTCCGCCTGCAAGGCCTCCTGACTGTCAGCTCCGCTTACTCAGGAGTCTGCCCTCCAAAAAATATAAAAGCAAAGCTGTCTTCTGCTGACGAAGAAGACCCTTTCACCAGAGGGCTCTGGGGTTTGGCTTTGAGATGTTTTTTGGGGGGAGGAGGGAAGATGGACAGGGTAGGAGATATTTTTTATGAAGAGCATCCTTCCAGGGAGCCCTTGGCTTGCAGCTACTGTCCTTCTCAGCTCGGAGCATTGTCACTCCGGGAGACCTTCGGAGCAAAGCCACCAAGAGGAGACAGGGAGGAGCAAGGTGGAGGTCCAGCAGTGGCAGTGGAGGGTGGTTACACTGGAAAGGCTTCCCATGGCAGAGCTGGGCTGCTGCAATCTCTCCACTTGCTTTCTCAAGTGACCCGGATTTCATCCCTGCACTGTATACATGTGAGGGGTGAACGTAGTGTCATGATGTGGTGTCAGCCAGGCCACGAGAGACCTGAGGTGGAGAGAGATGCACTCATTTACTGTGGCCACAGGAGACTGAGAGAGTGAAAATGCCTCTTGTGTCGAGGTAGTCCCTCCTTGTCCCCTGCTGGGGCTGCATTGTGGAGAAATGGTTGGGGAGAGGATGGTGCCATGGAGAGCAGGGAGGGAAGGAGGACAGTATTGATTTTCCCTGATCTGCATCTGGGCTGGGAGGAGAGGAGACACTGGCAAAGATATGCTTGTGTCCCCACTCTTCTCTCAGCCTGCTTTTGCCCTGAGTTTAATTTCCTTGGTCCCTTTGCAACAGGGATTTAAATGAAGTGGGAGGTAGGATATGGCCCTGGAGTCCCCCACGTGCCAAAGCTATTCAGCCTCAGCTGCACCAGCACCACCAAAGTCAGGAATTCAGCTGCTGGGCAACAACGCTCACCAACAAATTTGGGACGCTTGATCCAGATGCTGAAGAGGGGCAGAGGGCTGCTGGCTGAATGAGACAGCTTCGGCATGGCCCCAGGACAGGCATCTCTGCTCCAGCCCCTGCTTCAAGCAGGAGATAGAGAAGGCAGCTCCATGACATACCCAGGCAATGCCAAGGATGGGGATCCCATAGCCTTGCTGTGCCTTGTCCCTGTGTTTATCCCAGTGAGCTGCCACCCTACACGAGGGCTCCCCCCAACATCCCCATGGGCCATCCAAAGAACCCTCAGAGTTCCTGTGGGGGATTGCACCTAGTTTGTTCTCCCACAAGGAGCTCCTGGGGGCAAACAGCAGTCCAGAAGGGCACCCTCTGCTGCTGCTGTCAGCTCTAAGGAGAGCTGCCTCCTCAGCAGTGCCCAGTTCTGTCAGAACGGGTGAATGCTCCCGTTCTTCACCACCACTTGTCCCCCATAACAGGGAGCCTTCCAGGGTACCTGAGGCTGGCCTGGTCCTACAGGTGAACTTGGGGCAAACCCACACTTGGTTGCCACTTAACCAGCCTTTTTGTCCCTGCAAGCTCCCCCTCCTACACACCCCCTTGCCTCTTATTTTAATTTTGCCTCTGGGAATCTTCCATTTTTCCAGTCCCTTGTGGATGCCAACCAACTTCCTCAGCATACTAATAGTTTGCTCCAAGCATCATCATTCAGGTTAAATACCCTCCATTGTCCCTAAACTGGCAGGGGGGTGGAAAGGCCTCCTCTGTGCAGAGGCAGCGAACCATGGTGAGGCCATTTTCATAGTGATGTGGCAGAGAACTGAGGGGCATTTCCCCCAAATAATCCCACTTCTCCAATTCTGACACCTCCTGGGAAGGTGACAAACCCTGCAGCAGTGCATGGGGATCACATAACTTTTCTTCTTCACAGTCCTGAAGTGGCCAGGCTGCTTACCAGTGCAGGCAGGTCGGTCAAATGGGGGCACAGATGGGAGCTGTGAACCAGTTTGGTGTCTGTTCCTTGGCAGAGGAAGAAAGTGGAGGTGGGTGAGGGGAACAGGAATTGCCTGGTTCCTCCTTGAAACTTCAGCTGCTCCAGAAATCTTTTCCCGTGTCCTCAGTGCCTGCTAATTTCAGAGTGGAGGTGACCCCTTTTGCGCATCCCCCCAGGGCCTTCGTGTCTCAAAAGGCCACAGTAAGAAAATAAATGAAATATTCTCTGTGTTTCCTGATGTGTGCAGGTGTTGTCCCAAAAGATGCTGCATGCCCCAGTGGGGTGGAAAAGGGCTGATGGGGGTGCTGGGAAAGGGGATGGTAACTCCATGGGATATTGGGCTCTTCGGCTCCAGGTGATGGAGACTCCTGAGCCTGAGGAGATGTGGAAATGGGTGAGCCCCCACCCAGTGCACCCAAAGAGAGGTGCCCTAAAGCAGCCCCTGGCATGGGGCACCCTGGGACAGAGGCACCAGCATCAGATGCAGCAACTGGTTGGAATAAAAATCAACAGAACAAGGCCTTTCTGAGCAAGCAGCTGCAATGCTGATCGCACATCAGAGCATCTGGGAGGCTTAAAAGTACACAACCCCTTCTATTTCATGCTGGGGTGCTTCAGCAAGTACAAGAGTGCCATCGTGATTTCTCCTATTGCCTGGGTTTCTGCCCCTTAGGACTTTAACTCCCTGCAAATGGCATGCCTTCAGAAACTGGAATCTGATGATGGCAGCACAGGAGGTTGTACTTGTGTAGTGCTCGACTGAGGTGCCTGAGGGGCATGAGGCCTGCTGGCAGCCTCACCACATTCTCCTGGTGTTCCTTCTTCCTGTAGGAATGTGCCTGGATGGGCAGCAGCAGCTGCTGGCTGGGGCTGGGGTTGTGTCCTAAATCCTACGGGGCTGAAGCAACCTCCTCTGCTGAGAAAACCTCAGACCCCTTACCTTGATGTACTGACCTGTTGTGTCAGCCTTTTTTCTTCACTTTTTTATCAGAAATCTCAGGACGGGGGAAGTTCTCAGAGCCTGGGAGTAGAGGCCCAGGCATGCTGGCACTGCATGGGCATCCTTCCCAAAATGGTTCCTGCCTGTGGCAGTCCACTGCTTCTTTTCCCAGAGTGTGCTTTTTACTGACTTAATCTCAAATATGTGGGATTATCCTGGTAATTGAAAGGTTGAACAAACCAGGTTCTTCCCATGGGATTTATTTTCTGGAACACCCCAGGTAACTCCAAGCTGGGACAGGCTTCTTGGGGCAACTCCCAGTGCCAGAGGTTGGTGTCCAACGCTGAAGGCAGGGAGCATGCTCCCTGCTCCCACAAATGGCTGGGAGCTGAGGGACAATTCCTGACAGCACATTATGCCAACAGCCTCACAGAAGGCCGTGTAACCCTGTAGTGGTTTGAAGGCATAACCAGTGAGAGACTCTAAGTCAGAAGTACAATTTAATAGGAAGAAAGAGAAAAAACGTAAAATAAAATAAATGCAATAATAGAGAAGACCACTGACAGAGTCAGAATACAACCTGAGCAGGGTGGTGGAAGCAGTCCAGATGAGGTGGTCTTCCTGAAGCAGTGATCTTGTAGAAAGGTCTGGTAGCTCTTGTCCTCTGGGAATCCAGTGGATAAGGGCTGCTTGTACCGTCCCAAATCCAGGTGAGAATGCTTGGCTCCTCTCCCTGGGTGGAGCATCTCACAATGGGATGATATCTTTCTATGAGTCATGAAGTGGGTCTTTGATGGCCCATTAAACAGAGAGAGCTCCTGGAGGGAGTTACCTATGAGTCATGCAGCAAGCCATTGATGGGGCCGTAACAGAAGATAGCCCAGAGGGAGGGGGCCTGGGAAAACACTGCCCCATGTGGTTTCAACAGCTCATGAAGATGGTGATAGAATAAATATTTAGTGCACACCTTACACCTAAACCCAGTACAAACCCCCAGCCCCTTTTGCTCCCCAGGTCAACAGCAGTAGGCCCACAGGCCTGAGCATCCTTTCTCCTGCTGCCCACCCACCCGATACCAAAACGGAGGAGCCCACCGACCCCACCATGTCAACAGACCCCAGTGCTCCACCGGCAGTGCCACCCCTGCACTCCCCCAAGTCGCCCGTGTGGCCCACCTTCCCCTTCCAGCGGGAGGGGAGCCGCATTTGGGAGCGGGGCAACCTCCTGCTACGGGACCTGCCCAGCCCCCTCCCCACCAAGAGGACCAGGACCTACTCTGCGTAAGTACCTGGCGAGTTTGGGATTGTCCAATTGAGCTGTGGTCACCTGCAATGCTTGCAGAACCCTTTACACCTGGTGCACTTTGCCAACACAGTGCCCAGCATCACCTGCCCAGAGTGCTCTGGGTGGGTGCCATGCACTCGGCCCAGAACCACTGTGTTCATAGCAAAACTCTCTCTGTCCCGCCTCCTGGGCAAATGCCACCAGTGAAAAAATCTTCCCTTTTCTCCTGTAGGACAGCACGTGCCTCCGCTGGCCCCATCTTCAAGGGTGTCTGCAAGCAGTTCTCTCGCTCCCAGGGCCACGGGTTTATCACCCCAGAGAATGGCACTGAGGACATTTTCGTGCATGTGTCTGAGTAAGTCCTAGGGCTATGTGGTGCTGGAATACCCCAGGGAAGCCATGCCATCAGCATGGGGCTGGAGACTTGTGGGCTGGGGTGTGGATGTCTCCATGGGGTGGACATGGGTCTCTGCTTCTCTTGTACCCTCCATCACCTGTGGATTTTCTTTTCCAAGGCACAACAGGTGGGTCAGGTGCCTTCCTTCGTTCTGGGTGGTCTGGGGCAGGGGTCCATCTCTTGGCTGCAGCACCACCACCACCACCACCTCTCCTTTCCTCTCCTGCAGCATTGAGGGGGAGTATGTCCCAGTGGAAGGGGACGAGGTGACGTACAAGGTCTGCCCCATCCCTCCCAAGAACCAGAAGTTCCAGGCAGTGGAGGTGGTCCTCACCAACCTGGCACCCCACACGAAGCATGAGACATGGTCTGGCCAGATCATCGGCTCCTAGGCGCCCAGGGGGGCTGCCAGCCACTCAGCCCCATGGAGCAAGCCTGCCCAGCCACTCACAAGGGGTGTGGGGAGAGCTGAGGCAGTGGTGGGGCCAGAGCTGCCCCCAAACATGCAGGCGTTTGCATTCAGTGTCTTTTATAAGGTTACGGTTTCCTTTCTCTGTGTGTGTTTATAAGTGTCTGTCGAGGGGGACAGGGGAAGCAGAGCCCTCCCTGACTGTCCCCCAGCTCCAGGGGCAGCACTGAGCCCCACAGTTCCATTCCTTGCTCCTGAGGCCATGGGGAACAGAGGAACCAGTCCTATGCCCCAGCCCTCCAGCTTTACTGAGTTGAAGCAGGTGCTGAGAGCAGGAGGGGGTGGGGAGAGGCTGAGTGGCTCAGCTGATCCTCCTGAACTCCACTCTGGCAAGATGGACACCCCACTCAGTCCACAGTGGGACAGCAGCAGTGGGACATGCCCTGGTGCAGGGACAAAACAGGGTGGTGTAGGGTGGCATACCACTGTGCAGGGTCTGGGCGGCTGAGACACATCCCTATTGCTGGCAGCTAACAGCACCCACCTGAGCCACATCCCTCCATCACAAGATCTCAGGTCAGCAGTGCCAGGGGGAAGTGACTGGTTTACAGAAAGCAAGAATTTAGTTGTAAGAGGCAGACAGCTGCTGGCAGGGCACCCAGGGTGCTTGGTGCTGTGCCTGGGGGGCTGCACCTGGACACGGGGCACTTGGCACCTCTGTGCTCCCCACTGCTGCCAAGCAGTAACACAGTTTTCTTGGCTCAGTGCTGACATGGTTTTGGGGAGACAGACACTTTTTCCTCCTTCTCTTGCCCCCCAGCCCCCTGGGGACCCCCTCCCACGTGTGTGTGTGTGCGTGCATGTCTGTAGCTTGCTGGGGTGGTGAGGGGCTGAGCAGTCTTGGCCATGGAGCAAGCGCAGCCACCTCCTCCCCTGCCCCTCGGTGTAGGCAGGGTCTCGTATACAAAGCACAAACTTTGTTTTTTGGTCTTTTCTGCCAAACCCTGGCTAGGTGGGCTCCCACAACCCCAGGAAGTGACAGGGCAGAGAGCACTGGGACAGGGACAAAACGCACTGGGCTGGTTCTGTGCTCATCGCAGTGAAATGATGCTGATGCTCCAGGGTTTACCAGCATCTTAAGGGGTTCAAACCACTGTTGGGGACAATGGGGTACCAGCAGGTCCCCTGAGCAGGACAGGAGGTGATAGGGAGCTCCTAGAGCACTCTGCCAGCAGGAGCTGCTGGCACTGCCAGTGCTCAACATGGATGGAGTGGGGTGTTTCCCACCATTTTTGCTGCCACTGTTGCTGACAGGGCTAAGTGGGGAGAGGAGCAGACGAAGGCTGGTTCCACGCAGGACAGCTGGGGCCTGTGGATTTGGGAGGACCACCTATCCTGGTGTGGGGATTGCCCCAGGACCCTCCAGTCTAGCTCAACTGCCAGCCCAAAGCCTGGCTCTCCCGGGCTCAGACTCCAGGCATCCCCAGGACATGCAGCCAGCTTGGCCAAGGCAAACTGTTGGATTTTTTTTTTTTTTTAATAAACTAAAACCCTAGACTTGTTGGTGTTTTAACTCTGGTGTGGCTCCCACCTGTCTGACCATCTGTCAACCTTTGTAACATTGGCAATAAACCATTAAAAGTGACTTTCCCACGAGGCCTGCCCATCCTGGCTCTTTGTCCTGTGTGGTGTGTGCATGTGTCACAGTGACTCTCTCAGGTAATGGACCTGGTCCACCCAGGAATTTATCCAGACATCAGAACAGACTCACCCACGGTATGTCCCCGAGGGGACTGGAGATGCTCCACACTGTGGGCCTGGGACAGGAGGTTGCCTGAGGGGTGACCAGGAATGGGGCTGGTCCCCCATTGCTGTGGGGACTTTGAAGTGTGTCTTGCCTGTTGTCTGGCTGCCTTTCACCCTGCACAACCTGGCACAAAGCACACGCTGCTTCCAAACGCTGCGTGTTGTGGCTTTAATAGGATTGATTTAAATATTTTTAATACACATATCTATGTATTTAAATATATTTCTCATTTAACAGTTGTCATCAGTCAGACAGGAGCTGCCCATCTCACACTGATATGGATCCATACAGCAAGACAGTCCTGGGCGTGGGGCCTGCCACGTCTGCTTGCTCACATCCATGGGGAGAAACCCCCACTTACGCTCAGGGCACCCACCTTTAGAGCAGCATCATGGCAAAGGTGTCTCAGGGACAGGCACGAAATGCCTTTCCCTTCAAAGGTGCAAGTCACCTCAGCCCCCAAGGCCATCATGGTGCCCCACACCATCAGGGCCAGACCTGGCTTTTCACTCATCACTAAGCTCACTAGAGCTCCTGCTGGCTGTGAACAGACTTACAGGAAAAATAAACTCCCCAGGACTCACACAGAATCTGATCCACACTGAAACAGAGAGGAAGGCATCACAAAACACAATTCCTCCATGAAGGTTGCAGTGGAGGGCCAAAACCTGTGACCTGTGAAAAGGGTATCCTGCATACAAGCTTCTCCAACAGTTCCTCTTCTCCCACACAGAAATCTTCCCTGGGTAGAAAGAGGAATTTGTGGATTTGTTGGGGATTTCCAGATGCCAAGCAGACTGCTGTGCTCATGCAAATGTGCTGCATCAGAGACCTGATGTGTTGTAGTTAGGAGGTGCAGTCAGATGGAGGAGACGGCACCCCACCAGCACTGGTCATGCAGTATCTCTGCTCTTGTGGCCAGGCAGTGCCAAGGGCAACCAGGAACTCTGCCCACGGCAATGTGGGAGCCCTGCCCTGGGTCTAAAAGCACTGGTGTCTCTCGCCTGAGGAAGATGGTGGTGCCTTGCATGGGTGGTGGGTAGCCAGCTGAGAAACTTCTCCCTGCAGTCCAGCTGCCAATGGAGAATGGAGAGCCACGATGAGGAAACTAGGAACAGGCGAAAAAGGGGAGAGGAAACAGGACCAAGAGACAGGCAGTGCCATACCAGCAGGGATGGGGTGAGAAAGATTCCTGGGGAACAATGGGGGAGGGTTTGCAGAAACCTCCAACATTCTCCAGGTCCACAAACACCAGATCTGTGTACCCTGGGGAGCTACAAGCAGGATGTCTCCCTGGAGGGGATCCCTGAGCTCCTTTTGAGCAGTAAGTTTGTGAGAAGTGTCACCGTTGTGGCCACACACCACAATGCAACTGCTGGGAATAAAGGACAATGTGAGAGAGAAGGTCAAAGGCTGACGGAGAGATGTGGGTTTGTGACCCACAAAGATCCAGGGAGAGGAACAGGACATACGACAATTGCACTGGACATCCGGCCTCCCTAAAGGCGAGCTTGTAAACTGAGTATGTGGGATGAAATGGGGGGTAAGAGCAAGCTTGGAGGGCACTACTGAGCAGTACCTCCAGCAGCTCTATGAACCAGGTATGGTTGGTGTTGGACCCCGCTGAAAATATCTCTGGCAGCAGGACAGAAAGCTGAGCACTGGAGAGGGGACTTGGTCTGTTATGAATGCCCTGGATAAGTTTTTATAAGGACACATCTCTCTTATGAGGAGAGACTGTGGGTGCTGGGCCTGTTTAGTCTAGAGAAGACAGAGAAGATCTCATTAATGCATATAAATATCTCAAAGGCAGATGCCAAGACAATGGTGCCAGACTCTCTTTGGTGGTGCTCACCAACAGGATGATGGGCAATGGCCATAAACTAAAACACATGAGGCTTCACTTCAAGATGAGCAAGAACTTCTTTACATTGAGGGTGGCAGAGCACTGGAACAGGCTGCCCAGGGAGATTGGGGAGTCTCCCTTTCTGAAGACATTCAAAACCCACCTGGATAGATTCCTGTCACCTGCTCAGGGTGACCCAGCTGTGGCAGGAGGGTTGGACTAGATATTTCCAGATGCCCCTTCCAACCCTAACAATTCTGTGTTTCTGCGATGCCCAATGGACACAGGAGTGGGAAGACCACTGGAAAGCCTTCTACCCCAAACTGTTCCATAGCATGAAATGCCAGGATCCTCCAGCTGTGCCAGGGAAGATCTGACTTGAAAATAGGGAATAATATAGAAAATAAACCCTAGGTGTTTTTTGTAAGCTAAAGTGAAGAACTGGTTTCTTCATGCACCTGATTGAAGCTCAGAGCAGCAGCCCAGTCATGTTAAAGCTATCATTCCCAGGTCATCTGCAAGAAGGGACTGGCACACTGTGGCATAGAGGAGAAGGACATGGTGACCTCTCCATCAGAAAGCACAATGGTGCAACAAGCTGGAATCTCACCTACTCCTTCCTGCCATAGGCTTGGAGCAAATAACCTTCCTGGCCTCCTGCCTCAGAGCAGCTCTGGTGAAAGCCTCCAGCCTTAGTAACCCCAGCCTCTCTGGCCAAGGTGCAAAGGGGGGAGGAAGGTGAGCCACATGTTCCCTCATGCACAAGTGTTAAGAGAAACCGAGTGGAAAAGGAGAGAAGAGAGAGTGCAGGACAGACACACTCACTCTTTGGCCCTTTAAAATGTTTTCTGACCACAAAAGCATCTGCATTACCGCCCACCACAGCTGAACTGTCAAGAGAGAAGTTTTCTCTGGAGGTAAGGAGGGACTGGTGCCATGATCCCCAGCCACACAAAGGGAGTGTTAAGGGGCTGCTCAGCCAAGGACCCTTCCTGTGACCCACCCACACTCATGTGTTACATCCTGAACAGCTCTGTCAAGTGTTTTTTGGTCTACCCTGAGCAGATTCCTAAAATAAAGGTGCTTTTCCTGATGGGGGGAGAGGGTGCGACCAGGGCAGGGCTGCAGGGACTGGGCAGTCAGCACTCATTTGCTCTTTCTGGAAAGAAGATTTCTCGGCATTGCTGGACTGTGTCCTGGGGAGACTGGACACTATGTCCTACAGTGCGGGGATCATCATAGATTTCATAATCGTTCCCTCCCTGCAGGGGAATAGAAAACAGGGACAGCATTAGCAGGGTCTTGCCAGAACAACCTTATCCATGAATCCACATTTTGCTCTGTCCCATGAGGAACTGGGATGGGAGCCAGTGGCTGGGCAGGCAGGGACTTGATGGGCAGGGGGAGGCAGGGCTTTGCTGGCCCACAGAAGCAGAAGAGGATGGGCTGGGAGCTCTGCTCCCTCCTTCTTGCCTCCCTCTTCAGTGCCAAGGGAGGAGCATAGAAAAGATGGGGAAGGTCCCAGATCAGCAAAGCTTGTCCAGGAGCCTGGGTTAACCCCTGCCTTGCCTGTGGAAGGACTAGCAGAAGGTGGGATGAGCACATCTGGGGGGTAGAGGCTGCCAGCACCTGAGAAGAGCTGAGTGGATGACCAAGCTGACCTACAGCAGTAAGGAAGCATCATCCTCCAATGCTCTAAAGGTAAGGTGAAGCTGTTCCTGCTGTCGAGGAGTCCTCTCCTAAATGCTGGGGGCTTGTATTCTGGGTCATACAGGCCACAGGATTGGCTGCTGGGGCAAGGAAAGCAACGCTAAGGTGGACCTGTTTCCCAGCACAGTGAATCCAAGGTGATTTCCCCACAAGCCAACAGAGCCATCACAAGAGCATTGCAAATCCACAGCACAGGACAGCATCTTCCCCCTGCACACCACTAAAGGTCTGTGTTGGTACCAGTGGGACTATGGAGACCCATGATGGAGCAGCAGGAGAGAAAGCAGCCATGTGTGGGGTGAGTGGGGCGTACTCACAGGGGTTGTCTCATTCCCAAAGAAGTGGATCGTGTCAAATCTCTCGTTGTCGAGCACATTGAGGCAGTAGCGCTTGTCCCAACCCTCTGGGAAGACGTCAAAGCTGATCATACCACCTGCCAGGAGAAGGGAAAGCATCAGGCAATGTGGCTGGGAGCTGGCAGGGTGTCCCCCCATCCTGGGATGGGCAGGAGGATGGGAGGGGGCTGGATATCTGGGGGGAGCCCCCACCCCAAAGAGCAGCCACAAATACCAGCTCTGCCATGGTGTTCCTCTTCACATATGGCTAGGATAGTGGCAGAGGCTGTTCCTATGACAGCAGGTTGCAGTGACATCAGCATGGCAGGGGTGACATTAACACAGCTTTACTGCAGGCAAGAAGGAACCAGAGGATTCTTTCCTAGAGAGGCATCTTTTGGGGGGAGATTTTGGGTCATGCCTTGCAGGTAGCACCAGCCCATTCTGTGTCCCACCATGGGACAATGACCTTGGAGACTGGTACCAAACTCTCTCCTAGGCTCCTGCTAGACATCACTGGCCCATCTAAAACCACTCTGCTGATGCTCCTTAACTGTGCAGGGACTGGGGTCTCCTGCCTACTGTCTCTGCACACTGATCAAGGACCAAGGACCTTGCTGTGGAGGTACCACCAACCTGGTGACATAATCAGGGCACAACACTGACATGTCATCTCTTGACACAAGTATAGTGACGGTTGCCAACATCTGGAGAGGCACCAAGTCACATGTGACTAACATACAGTGGTAAGGGAGCTTTCCCAGAGAACATGTATATGGACATGGACACCCACAGCCACCAAGGGTTAAAAAACTTCCCAGCCCTTTCTCTTAGACCAGCGGCAAGAGTTTACCACATCACTTTGCTGCCTTTTGGGGGCGCTTGGAGGCAGCATCTTCCCCAGCCTCTTAAGTTGCCTCACTGTGTCCACAGGCTGCAGAGAGACCCTTATCCCAGCACCAAGACAGGAGACATGCTCTTTCCAAAATAAAACCTGCAACTTAGGGCACATGTATGTTTAGGTCTCACTCAGAGTGAGAGGCATGGGGATTTGAGCTGGTATGTGTGACCTCCTGCCAGTCAGCTTGTCTTTTCCAGGCTATCTATTGGAGTATCCATCAGAAATCCTGGAGTTTCCCACTCTCCTTCTTAAATGGTAACCCTACCTCTCTAAGTAAGAGTGTGAGTAGACAGATAGTCGCAGGGTCAGTTCCTGCTGAAGGAGAGGCACCGACACCCCAAGTTGCTCAAACATGCAAGTCCTGAGGCCATGCACCTCCCCTTCCTGGCTGTTTGGAGTGTCCCTGTTGGTTTGGGGATCCTGAACCAAGCTTCGTTGGAGCCTGAGAAGATGGAATGGAGTCTCTATGTCCACCTTGGAGCAGAGAAACTGGGCAGGACACTGTGATAAGGATGGGAGCAGGTGCCCTGTCAGCTCAGGGATGGGGATGGCCCCAGGCTTGCAGCAGGATCCAGCATCTGAGCAGGAGCCAAACTTGGTGACATGCTCTTGTTTTGCATCCAAAGCCATTTACCTGTAAAAAACACTGCCTTTCACTGCATTCTAGCTGGGCAGCAGGAAGGGGCTCCTGATGACAGCTGGAGCAGGTAAGAAATCACAGGGAGAAGAGGTGGTATGAACCAGCTAGCACTATTACTCCCCTAGGTAGAGCAGGGGACTGGGGGGCTGCAGGGAGACCTTCCACCACCTCTGGGCTTTGCATCCTCCACAGACAGGGAAAAGACACATGGAGCCAGCTTGGCAGAAGAGCTATGTTTCTGCATGCCCTTTTTTTCAGATGCCTGACCTGGGACAATCCACATTTTCTTTGTGGAGGAGCAGGGGGCCCACAGCTCCCCTTCATGTTTTTATACATGTCCTGGGTTATAGTCTATTCAATTTCATCTGCTGAAAAACATTTGGGGGCGGGTGCCTTTTGATAATGGGCCAACGGTCAGTATCAAGTAGAGCATTGTTCTTATCTTTCTCCATAATGAGCCATTAACACTCTTCCCAAGCCACATACCTACATCCTAGTGTACCTATTGTGAAATGCTCCACCCCATGGGAGGAGCCAGCCATTCTTACCTGGATAAAGCTGGAACTTTAAACCAGCACAAAGTCTTGCTTCATCCAATTAGGAGGAAGAAGGCTAGACCCTTCTCACCACCTCAGGACCCTTTCTTTTCTGCTACTGGATCATTTCTGCCTCAGCGGAGCTGTACCTGCCATTCCAGGAGGACTCACTTTTAGACTGCTTTCGACACCCTGACTAACAAGGTTGTAGCTTTGACCCTGTCAGGGCTTTTCAAAATTGTTGTTTGTTTGTTTGCTGGTTTAGTGGGGTGGTTTTGTTTTCTTTTTTTTCTTTTCTACCACATTTGTATTCTTATATTCTTAGTAAAAAGCTGTTATTCCTACTCCCAAATCTTTGCCTGAGAGCCGTTAATTGCAAAATTAAAACTTAGCGGAGGGTGAAAAGTTTACATCCTCTATTCTAAGGGGAACCCCAGTTTCCCTGGCAGATACCTGTCTTTCTAAACCAAGACAATACAACAGGCTTGGGCTCTTCATGGCAGCTTCCCAAAGCCCATTGGGAGAAAGGCCCATTGTCCACCTCTCACACCCCATGCCTGAGGGGACACAGCGGTGGGGACCTTGTCTTTCTCTGCTGTGACCCAGTGCTGTGGGCAGCACAGGATGCCCCTGGCAGGATGCTGAAGGCAAGCAAAGGCTCTCAGAGAAAAGCTCTTGGAAGATCAGAGGGCCCAGGGTGTCACCCACTGCCTCAGCCTCACCACCCCGTAGCCCTTTGGCTAGGTTGCCACACGGAACCTTCTCATCTCACATCCCTGCAGAGGATCCTCTTCCAGCCTCATCCCCACAACTTACACGCCTTCATTTTTCTCCCTATCTTGGCCAGTACCCAGGATTGCTCAAGGGAGCAATAACTGAGCAGGGATAATGTCATGGGGTGGAAACCTGTCTGTCTGGCCAATTCCCAGGGAGGGAAGTCTGCAGTATGGCTTACTCTCTGCATGGATCCAAATGTAACTCCCCTGTGGCAGCTCTCCAGGACTAGAAGCTTCTTCTGCTCTTCCCAGGGTTTCCAGACACCCAGAGGGAACAGTTGGGATTCCTGCTCCCCTTCACAGAATTTTATGGGAAACACGATAAAGGCAAAGCCAAGGAAGCCCTCCCTGCTCACCTCGAGAGAAACGCAGGCCTTTGCCAGCAAATTCCCTCTGCAAGGCTGCCACAAACTTCTCCCGTATCCGCTCTTTCTGTGGAGGATAAGGAGGAAAGGGAAGAAAAGAGGGTTTGAATAATTAGATGTTGACAGTCTCCCAGAATCCACTGTAACCTGTCTGCTGGGCAACTCTGCTCCATTCCCACCTGCACTGGGCCCCAGTGCCATGCCATTTAGCCAGCTTCCACCAGTCCTCCCAAGAGTCCAAGCAGGTCACCAGCTCACTCCCCTGGGAGGAGCAGATCCCAGATCTTCCTTGGGAATGAAATACTGCTTCAGTTTCTCACAGCCCAGTTCATAACCCAAAGCCTCCAGTTTTGCTTAAAAAGTCTGGCAAAGACCAGCTGATTCCTCAACCCTAAGAAATCTTCCCTGGGCAGAAACTGATATGAGCATGGGCCAAATCCACCGAAGACCTGCCCAGCAGATCTGTCACAGCCCTCTCAGTTTGGAAAGCCCATTAGTTCCAGCTCTGTTGGGGCTGGGGAAGTGGGAGAGAGAAGACAGCTGCTGGGCCATCCTGGGCTACTGTAAATGAGGAAACACGCTATTAAATAACTGCCTCTTCCCTTGGGGCTCTCCCACAGCACAGGGAATCCTACTGGCCACCCCCTTGCATAGGTGGTCTCCAATGAAATCAAATTTCTTCCATTCATCTGTGTCTTCCCTTGGGTTTCCTGGCTCCCAGTCCTGCCTCCCCCTTGTTGCATATGCACAGCTTGAAGCTGGACATCCCTTCTCCTTGGGAAGTGGGGGAGCATGCAAGACCTGAGATCTGTGGTTGTGCAAAACCAGCCAAGGGTTGAGGGTGAGCCTAGGTCTGGCCCTTGTACCTTGTCCAGCTCAGAGAATTCGATTCGCTCCTCTGGGGTGCAGCTCCGACCAATGGGGGAGATGTTCAACATTCCATTACGAAACTCAATGAAGGTCCCTCTGTGGGTGGGCAAAGGCACAAGGTTACTGGGGCAGGGAGAGAAAAACAACCTTTCCAGGAGAATGGCTGCTTGGCGAGGCTCTGCAAGAACATGCAGGAGGAGAGAAGCCATGCCCAATCCTGAGTTCCCCACAAGAGGCACAAATCAGGCATCTGCTTAAGGTCCAAAGGAGCTCGAAGTTTTATAAAACGAGACTGTGAGAGAAGAGAAATAAACAGTCCCTCTGTGCCCTGGGAACAGGCTGGAAGCAATGAGCTTAGGGGAGATGACAGGTAATGTTTTCGAATGTTGTGCTAACTGCAAGGACAGCTGTTGCCTGGCCTGGACCAGCTGCCTGATGAGGCTGTGGCACCTCTACCCCGTGAGGCTCTTAGAAAATGCTGTGTGGGGCTGAGTGAAGCTGGAAGTACCTTGGGGCAGTGGGATGGCCCAGGTCAGCGTAACTCGCTGTTGATGTCTGGCAGCAGGCTGAGGAGCAATCAGGGCCTCCTCAAGGGACACAAATCAGGGTCTTTGTATCTCCCTTTTGACCCCTGCAGCTTTGATTGCAGCTCTTATCTAAGCCAGACAGGATCCAGTTCCTGCTTGCCACCCTCACCTTGTGCTGGGGTCACCCTGAGCTGCTTCCTCAGTGGGGTGGTTGAAAGCACTGAGCTGGCAGAAAACTGCTCCCTTCTTTTCTCTCTGGTAAAAACCCAGCTACTTCTGTTTGCTTATTGAGGGCCCTGACAGCTATACCAGCACTGGTGGGACAGAAACAACAGGGGATGGAAGCCTTTCTAGTATGGAAATAGATTGAAATTCTTGTGCTGGAGAGAGAGATCCAGGACCCTGTCCAGGACCCCTGAGCTTATTGTCCCTCCCCTCCCTGCCTGCTGTTTCTCTGTGATAAAGTGCTTACCACCCTGAGTCTGGAGGAAAAGCTCTCTTCCTCCTATCCCTGACACAGTGAGGAACATCATGGAATGGACACACTGGCAGGGCATCCATTTCTTTGAGTTGCCTGCAGCCTGGGAGCAACATCTCTGCAGCACTGAGGGCTTGGTGGCTCACATCCCAGGCCAGGACTTAGGAGATGTGGGTTAAAGTCCTTGCTTTGCTAGATATCCCATAAGCCGAAATCCACAGAACTACTTGGGAGCTGAAACTTCACCAAGGCTCTTGGGTAACTGTAGTGGGTTTTCTATAGGTAACCAGATAGCAGTGAGGCAACCAAATAGCCTTGAGGGTTGCAGGTCCCAGCCCGTGCTTTTGAGGGCCTGTTCAGCTGGCAGTCCTGTTGCAAGGAGCCACCCTAGCCCCTCTCACTGGTCCTCGTACTGCCACGTGGTGACTTATATTAAGCAACTAATCTGGATCACAGTTTAGCAACTTCTACCAAATTAATTTCAACCCAACAGCTCACCTGCTTGGGTTCACTGTACAAACACAGGGGGGGAGCAGGAAAAAAAATCAGCCACAGCAAGGGGAGGGCAGAGCTGCTGCTCCCAGCAGTCCTGGGTGGCTCATGTGTTCTTGAAACTGTGGTATAAGGTGAGATTTGACCCTGCACACAAGCTGGTTTAACTGCAGGCTGCCTATGAAAGAGGCCATCCTGCTCCCTGCTTCCACCTTCATGTCATAGGTTCTCTCTTTCTGTGCTAACAGAGTGAGCTGATCCAGTGGAAGATTACTCTTTCTTGTCCTGCTAGTGGGCTGGTCTTCCTTCAGCAGAGGTGTACCAACCCAGCTCAGCCTCCGGCTGATGGATCTCAAGGGGAAGAGCAGAGAGGAACACAGGGTAGGGAGCAGAGCAGGGCATGCCAGCAACACTGAGTTAGAAACAGTGTGAAACTGTGTGCTCAGGGGCTGGACTTCCCATCTTAAGATCCATGGTTTGCCTGGTTGGAAATATATACTACCAGTCATACCTGATGCCTTGTCCAGTAATAAGCTGGTACCATTATCCTAAATGAGATGCACATGGTGGCTGCACCCTGCTTCCCAGGGAGGAAAATCCAAGGGGCAAAAGAGCAAGTATTATGCTAAAACATAGTGCAGACTCTTCAGAACAAAGACACTCCTCCATTATTTGCCCAAGGTGCCCAGCTCAGGGAGACAGTGATCCTACACAGTGCCTCTGGATGCTAAGATAAAACCTGGAGCAAGACAAGCTCTGTAGATCAGCTCTTTTTAGGACAGATCTGCAGCTCACCTCCCCAGAAATCAATGTCATGACTTCCACTCGCATACGCTTGAGCCATTACCGTTTCTTGGGCAGCTTCAGCAGCGCCATGTAGTTGAGACAGAAGTTGATCAGATCCTGCAGCAGCTCCTCCCCCAAGTGGTCCTGAATGGCCTGCAGAAAGAGAGGGGCAAGTGAAGATGCTTGACTTCCCATGAAGCTCACCTGGAAGAGGTAGCAATTGGGGAGAAGAGGCTCCCCATCTGCTTGGGTAGAGGAGGTGCTGCTCCCCACGGTGCACAGGGCAGGAGAGCCATGGCTGCAAAGGGAGCTGAACGTACCTGCTTGGAAACCAGCTGCCCATTCTTGTATTGCACTGTGCCATTCTCTGCGAAGACGTAGTCAAACTTATCAATTACTGAGAGGGGAGGGAAAAAAGAGGAAACTTTACTACTGCCTGGGAAAAGGGGAAAAAAGGACTGGGATCAGGACTGAGTGAGCCATCTTCTTGCTTCCTTAGTACTGTGCTTTCCACAGCTCCTGTGCTCTGCAACTGGCCATCCTACACTCCTTATTTCTTCAAAGTGGATGAGGAGATTATCTTCTCCTCACAGGTGGAGAGGTGACGAATGCAGGGGGAAATGACCTGACCGAGGTCATGGGCTGAATCAGTTGCAGGATGAAGATAAAGGCTCAAAAATGTTCAGCTTTCAACTACATACATGTTACTCTGTTCTCTGCTGTGCCCTCCCCACTGCTAGGCTGCTGGAGTGATGTGGTTACTGGTTATCTAACTCCAGCCCCCTCTTCTCCCCCCCCCGCAACCCAGATATGCAGCACTGGCGACTCAGCAATCAGCCTCAGCCGGGAATTTCCTAACGAAGTGGGAGGCAGAACTCGGAGCCCAGCGGCGCTTGTCATCCATGCGGGAGAAGGAGAATACGGTGGAGGAGGCAGGCGCTGCCTGCCCCCTTGCCCTCCCACTCTTTATTCTACCCCATGTCTCCATTGGAACGTGATGAGGAACCTGCGGGAACCCCACCATGGAGCAGCAAAGGGGCGAAAATTGCCTGGGGGGCGTGAAGCTGTCAGAGTTCTGAGGTAGGTCGTATAAAACTGACGCTGGAGCCAACAGCATGGATTGGAGCATCCCTGCCTGCCCTCCACACATGGGGAGAGGGAGCCAAGCAGCAGCTCCCGCCTGGGCACGGCCAACCACCCCAGGAGCAGCCTAGGGGTTGGATTTAGGGCACAGGTGACCCCCGGGAGACCTCGTCCGCCGCGCTCACCTTCGTCCCCTTCCCCCAGCTGCTCGGCTATCTTGGCATAGTCGGAGCCTCCCACCACGCCGATGTGCACCCTCTCCCGCAGCTCCCGCAGGAACGCATCCACCTCCGGCTCGATTTTCTGGCGGAGAAGCAGCGGGTGAGGCCGCAGCCGGCGGGACGAGCTCCGCCTCCCTGGCCTCGCCCCACCAAGAGCCCCGCGCCCCCGCACCTCGCTACCTGCCGAGCCGGCGTCAGGGTCCCGTCCACGTCGAAGAGACAGAGCACCCGCCCCCGCGCCGCCGCCATCCCGGCCGGGCTCTGCGGACGGGGGGCGGGGCCGCGGGAGCTGATGGCGGCGGCCCGCCCTCCGGGTCTGCGCGGGCGGGACGTGCTGCAGTGCCAGGCACCCACCGTCTTCTCCCCCGCGCGTCGCCTTACAAGGCTACATTAAGGTGCGAGTCTTGAACGGCTTCCCCGCTTCGGCTATTTCCTTAAATCTTTTTAGAGACTGGAGTTTGGGACAGGGTGCGTGTGTGGCGCGTCTCTTCACATTTGCTGTTACTACTGCCATGCCCCCCGAAACTGAGGGGCTGTGGGTCTGGATTGAGCTACCTGATAAACTCAGCTCCTCTGAGGGTTTCTGTGTCCTAGTGAAGGGGACAGGAGCAGCACGCACTCTCCTAGTCAGTGCCTCACCTTGCTTTTCCAGTAGGATGTTGTTAGTGTTTTTACTAGGAAATCGAAAATACCCTCTGCGCAAAGCCAGTAGCTTTTGCTTTGATCCGCCTACCATTTACCCCACGAGTCATTTAGGATTTAGTAAGACCATCTAGTCAGGCCATAGTCATAGGGCACCATATTATGCTGCCCTGATGCTGACAGCCGGCCCCGTACGCCTCTTCCCCTCCCCNNCCCCCCCCCCCCAATAATTCCTGAATTATTTTCCAAAATCAAAATCAACCTATGTGGAACATCCAATGCTTTCTGCTCAACAGCTTGCATTCTCTCCCCCAACAGTGCTCAGTGTGCTGAGCTAGGCTGGAACTGGGGAGAGACATAGTCTTCTTTTAAAGTCTGATTGTTTTTTGCCTCAGGATAATTTGCTCCAGGATATCATACAACCCCTTTTCTCAGTTCTCGACCAGATTCCTCTCAAAAGGGAGCATTCAGGTGGCCTCACAGATTCTGTTTTGTTCTTGTTTGTGGTTTATGATTTATGATTTTCCTGCTCCCACTCAGCGGCAGGGGTATGTACAGAAACAATGTTAATAATCTACCCCTGTAGATTGCCTTGGTTGGACAAGGTTTACCAAAACATCCTCAGCTACTTTCTGGGAGAGACATTTATTGAGTCCACCAAGACAGCTATTTCCATGCTGTTTCTTTTTGTCTCCACAACACAGCAAGTCAGGAAGTCTGGGATGGGTATTACACGTGTTACTCATCCCAGCATTGATATTTCTGCAGAATCTGTGGCCTTCTGGATCCGACCCTGGTTATGGGCTTCCCATGTCTGGAAAGGTGGACTCTTTTCTCAGATGCATGGAAGCTCCCAGAATGGTTTCATGGCACCCAGCTACTTTGTATGCAGTTGGGTGCTGAGTTTTGAGTTGAGTTTAGGGTTGTGCTCATTTATAGGACCTGTCGAGGTGTGGTTACACATTTATCATCAGTTAATGTGGGGACACTTACTCCAGAGTATGAATCTTTAGTGTGCCTATCATGGCATGCCGACAGGTGAGTATAGGTGCCTTCCTGGATTTGGGTGCTCGAGTGCCAGAAGCCAAGGAAATGTTCTTCCACACAACAGAACTGTGAGTGAACGCCCAGGACTCTCAAAGACAGCTGTGGGGTCAGACAAACAGTGAACTCCCAGGGTTTCAGGAATGCAAACATTTATTTTTCATAAACCATGACATGGTACAGAGGAGACTTGCCATGTCTAGGTGGAAGTGGTGTGGAGTTACAAAACCTATGGTAGCAGCACTGGGTTTGCTGTAGCCCCAGATGCTCCATGGTCTTGTATCCTGGCTGCTCCTACCTGCAGTTCGTGCCTCTTGCACTGACATTACTACATGCACCCTAAAAGTGGGCGCTGCTCTCCCCAGGCTCAGGTGCATCCCTGTGCTGCAAGGCAGCAGTGCCATCTTGGGGCATTTTCTAGAATTGGGGGGTGTGCCAAAATATGGGACAGTGTTCACATTTTCACACTCCCTGCAGTACTGTTGGGTTTGTGCTACCCAGGAGAACTTCCTGAAACATGAACTACCTGCTGTGCTTTCTCAGCTTGTCGTGCTACTTTAGGGAGTCTCTTCGTGTCAAAACACCACTCCCAGGAAGCACCCTGATGGCCATTTGATATCAACTGGTGAGGACCTGGGACAACTTGGTTTTGCTGGGAGCATAATCCTGCCTTGTGCTGGAGTGCACAGCTATCCACAGCTGTGGCTGATCCCTCAGCTGGGTTACCACTGAGAACAGGGCCACTGTGGCTGTTCCAGTTATTTAATAATTCACACTCCAACCACTCCTGATACATTTGCTTGATTGCCACTTGGATAGGCAGCAGCTGTTGTCAGGAATAAAATCTCTGTTACTGGCAGGAAAGGGCAGGTAATTTTGTTTGAAGTTTAGAAGGCAAGTGGGTGTGAGCACTGGCTTAAACTTGGTCTAGAGCTGCCATTAAGGTCAAGGCTTTCCTTTTAGTTTTAACATGTAATTTTAAAAAAGCATTAAAAAAATTTAAAATACCTGTTTCCAGGTATTTTATGTGGGGCCAGTACTAGTACTTGGTAGCAAACCAGCACCACATCTGAAGACCACAGCCAAACTAACCACAATCACACATCTCTCTTACAATCCCCTTCTGTTACAAGACTTCTTCTGTGCTGCACTGATACAGACTGTTACATGAACAGTGTACTGTGTGGTTTATCATTTGGATGCAATCAATAAGCATGCAGAAGGCTGAACCAAGCAGAATGAATTTCTTCCCCAGAGCCACATATTTTAGGCAGTGCTACATAATCCTCCCCAATATCCTCTCTGATGCTCCAGAGGAACTCAAGTCATGAAGTCTAGTTCTTCATCTACTGTTTTTTTCCTTTTTTGTTCCCTTTTAGAAGTAGCATCAAGGCAGTCAGGAAAATACTTGTTTCCTATTAAAACTCTGTTGGGCCTCTTCTTCAACAGCAGACATTAGACATGTCAAACCTGCAGTCTTAGATGACCAAGGGCTGAACAAAACCTGTGCTGACAGAACATCTTAATTCACCTCATCGAAGCTGTGTCAAGCCTCAAGAGTATGGTTTTAAATACTGTGGTACTTACAGAAGAAAAAATTTCCAAAACTTAAGTAAGAGTATTGCCTTTGGCCAGTTCAAGCAAACGGCAGTTGCCACCACTACTTCCAGTAGCAGCACCTGGCACAAACTGCTTGGACAATTTCTCATGCTGCACTTTGCAGGTGGGACCAGAGTGAAGATACTGACTTCTGGTCAGATGCACCGGCTGGGCAGCTGTGTGGGCACATGCATTCAGTAAGAAAATTGTGTTGTATTTCTTTTTATTGTAATAGAAAAAAACCCCCACAAATAAAACATCACTTTCTACCTAAAGACATTATTAACATTTTTAAAATGGCACGGGAGAACCTCAGGAATAGAAGACAGAATAGTTAGTGTGAGCAGAAGGGTTCTGCTTCCTTTCAGGAGGCCAGTTTCCCTGCCCCTTTGTCCATCAGCTAGCTGAAGTTCATCACGTATATATGTTTATGTACACTTCTCAGTCTAGTGTGTTTTCAGCTGGGTGGGACTTTGAGGGCACAGCCATACAATTTACACATAACCATCTTTGGAGAAAACAGGTTTCCTAAGCGTCCTACAGGGTACAGGGGTCTCGTTACTCAGTAAGGCCAAGCGAAGAGGATTTCCTCTTTACAGTTCTTTTGCCATGAAACACAAGGGTAGGTCCCGAGCCCAGGAGCTCTTTGATTATTGCAAACAATATATGTCTGAGTGAAATTTTACCCAGTGACCTTAAAGTAAGAGCATTATCTCTGCAAAGGAGCTGCTCAGGAGGAGAAAAGGCAGATTGCAAAATGCCAATTTTCATTCATGGAGTGAATGTTTTCTTTCCTGACCCAGAAGGATGCAAAACGTACTGAAGTAGGCAGCCAAGCAGGAACTAGGCTCAGGACATCCAAAGTGGTGGACATAGAGGGCGTATCCTCACTGTGTAATTGCGGGGACAGAAACCAAGGCACCAGTGCTTTGATCACAGGCAGCTGTGCCTGAAGTGATAGTTTGCTGAAAGGCAAGCAAGCACAGCTGTGCTACTTGCAGGTACCAAAGGAGCACACCAAGATGTTGGGCTGCACTGTGTCAGCTCAAGTGTACCTCCTCAGCTAAGGAAGCTCCAAGATCTCTTACATGATCTACAGCTTTTTGTCGCACAGTCATGCGTGTATTAAAATGAAAGGCTGGTTACTCTTCACAAACATGTATGGGAAAAGACTGGAGATAACACATATTACTAGACAGGAAGACTAAGCTATGGCTTAGCAAAATCAAACACCAATTCTTCCTCCAGGAGCATCAAAAGGTATTCATAACTGACTTTCACAGAACATTTTCTGCAAACAAGACATTTGGAGGGGGAAAGATTGAAAGTTCTTGTATAAAGCCATCTGTAGTAACTGCTACAGTTATCCCGAGTCCATGCATCAAATGAAATGCTTAAGGAGAAACTGATGGCACAAGCTGAGAATGACAAGAAAAAGCAGCATCTGGGCTGCAGGGGCCACTACTGTGCACTGAGTGCAGGTAAACGTTAAACAGCAGAATGGCCTGACAATACCCTATTTCCATCTGTGCGCTGGCTCCACAAGGCACAGGACAAGAGAGTATTTGACAGTGACAAAATGGCAGTTTTCCTCTATTCCAAGCTCTCAAAAATATGAATTGTTATAGTCCACAAAGAGTAACAGTGTGAGAAATTTATCAATCTGCATTATTCTGGGAGAAAGAACCCATCAGAGGAAAGATACCTCCTTTAGGTATGCAAGAAGTTTCCAGTGGAGGAAGTTTGAGAACTGAACTTGCAGCAATACTTTTCACAACAAAACACTGGACCAAGGGCTGTATATTTGCATAGATGCCTTTTTTTGGCAGCATCTGGGATGTGCAATCCCCATTTACAGAGCATCAGCAGTGTTCTGGGGTTTGCCTGATGTCTTTCTTATATTCCTTTCTAAATCTAACTGCTACAAAATTGGTCAGGAAAGTAGTGTATATACATGCATGAAAAGAAAATATTGTGCCTATTTTTTCATTCCCCCGTTCATTCCCACTGCAAGTAATTGCAAAGCTCTAAAAATCTTAAACGAGAAGATGCAGTATTGATATAATCAAAGGTTAATCTATGGAGAGAACTGCTTCTGCATGTACCCCAATAAACTCAGTTGTTCCACAGAAAAGCTCAATTTCACTATTCCCCATTTATTTTACATTTGGGTAGACCTAGCACTTATTTCTCTTAAAGAGAGCCCTGATGTGCTTGACTGTTTTGGAAAGCACAGCGCTATTAATGAAAGTTGGAACTCCACTATGTATGCATTTGCTTACTGAAGGCAGAACCCATGCTACTCCTACCTTACTGTACCATAACTCTGGCTTTGGAAGGAAAAAAAAAACAAAACAAGAAAACACAGTTCTTATGCGTTAACAAGGTTCTGTCTATATGCTGATAAGATTATGTGTGAGAAAAGGAAACATTTCACTTCATTTTACTTTCACCTGAAATTTGTCTCTACCGCTTCTGCTCATGAAATTCAGTTCTTTCAGCTGGTTCTTTCCCATAACTCTTGGATCTGACATTACAAGGCTCTTGGTAACCTTCAGCTCCAGGTTCCCTCCCCACCACAGCAAATCCCACTGAATTTCAGTTTCTGAGTGTGACATTGACATATGGTTCAGCTTCATCACCTTTACCATACACCTGTGTCCATTGCAAATATTCTGATGAGTTCAGCTCTTCCCCTAAGCAAATGTCAGTGAAACATGCAGATGAATCCTGGGACACCTTCACTTCCTAGGCTACCAATACTTGCTCTGCTTTTTTTGCTAGATTTCAGCAAGTACCCCCACAACAGAGGCACTGACAAGACAAAGAGATGTAAGTCTGCAAGGGATGGGCAGAACATCCCCTTATTTACTTCAACTTGTGTAATGGGCTGTTGAATGCTCATGGAATGGATTTCCACTTACCAGCAGAGGAGTTATGTAGAAAGTGTCAGCGTACTTGGACAAGACAGCCTTTATAAATTAGTATAATACTATCAGAAATTATGGCAATATTTTTGGTAGCATTGTCTTACATGCACCCTGATAAATTCTCTCCCCAGGAAATTTTAAAACTGGTCTTGTAACTTCTTTAGAGTTAATTCTCATGAGAAATTATAAAATAGAAATCTGGTAGAATCATGTTTAAAAAGGAAGAGGACTGGTGAGGTTGGGCACACTGCGTCACTCCTGTTAGCTCTGTCCATTATGTCTGCTGAAAGTACTTCCTCCAGGTGGCTGGATCTGGATAGAGTCCAGGAGGGGTCTTAAAGCTTGTCCAAAAGGTCTAAGAAGGTAAAGAAATAAATGTCTCAAACAGTTTACTTGGTCAACAACTCCCATTTACCACTGAAGTGCACTCACTTTCTAGAGTGCAATCAAACCAACATTCTAGAAGCAAATTTGAAGAAAAGACTTACACTACAAACTAAAGCAAACTAATTTAACCTATTAGTTTACTCTTCAATAACTAAGAAACATAAACATGATTTTATATAAAGTAGTTCTGAGTCCTAACATGCCTAGATTGCTAATGTAATACTGTCTGAAACCAGCTCTCAGTAACTCATTCCACTTAAGTGTGCAAACAAAATCCCTGTTATACAACTGCAGTGTTCTACTAAGTACATCAATTCTGAGGCCTAGCAAAAGAATAGCCTCTAGCTTCCTTTAAAGACAATGGTTCAACACTCCCAGAATAATTTCTGTTGCAATCTGTAGGACCTGGTTTGTCTTTCAATAAGACTCACTCTGTTACAGACTTTATCTGATTTTGAGAGATCTGAAGTGCTAAGAGTCCAGGGTAGAAGACATATGTCTCACAAATAATGTGCTATACCACTGTTATGAGAACTAAGACGTAAATGATGGAGCTTGCATCATCCTACTGGGATCCTCACTAGCTGAGAGTTTAAAAAAAAAAAATCATCTGAATTATCAGGCAGGAATTCTTCATTTCCTTTTTTTTCATCTCCTCTTTTTCCACCCAATCCTAGCTTTAAAATTGCAGCATTAATTTTAAAATTGTATCTCCCCTGCCTCTTCACAAGCAAACTGACACCTCTGCTGCAATTATGATGCTTAGAGAAATGACTTTTAACAGATAACTGGTTGTCTAAGAGGGAAAAAAAAAAACCCTTGCACCGTTTTCTGAAACTTTCCAAGCTTGTCTGGTCACATATAAGAGACCATCACAAAATAGCTACTTTAAGTTAAAGGCAAAAGAACAAACTTCTCCTGTCTTCTTTGGAACACCAGTGCCAGTTAGCACTTGTCATACAGTGTTGCAAGTGTTGATGTAAAGAAAATTGCATCCTGTCCTTAATCTTATGCTGGTTCTCAGACATATCTATCAGAAACTGGTTCTGCTGGCTCTGTCAAATGTTTAAGCATTAGCATGAAGCAGCTACAGAGAGAGAGGCATCCATACTCACGTGGCAAGAACTTCAGATGGAAGGTCAGTGATGTAGGAAGGGATTTTTTTTCCTGTCAGAAACTGTGCCACTTCATTACTGAAGGTGTTGCAGTTATGTTCAAAGAGGTTATAGGACTCTCCTCTGTGTCACAGAAAAGAAGTTGAAACAAAAAACCACAGATTTAGCAAAAAATCTTACAAGCAGAAAAACTTATACCCTTAATGAAGAACATCTTACCTTGGCACTTTCTCCCCCCACCCCAAAAAATTCTAAGGAAAATAGGTAAATACATACATCAAATCACCTTCAAATTCAATTTCATCAGGGTGGAAAATAACATCTCTCCACATCACTGACTTTAATACAACCATTTCTGGAAGAATAGGTGAGGTCAGGTTTCTTCAATTAAAACCACAGTAGCAGTAACGAGAAAGCATAGAATTACTGACTCTGAAAGACAGCCAGAACACTAAATATTGCAGTTTCCTTTTCTTGTGAGAAGCAGAGTAGACTCTTTAACAGTCAGCACCTTGCTTCTACTCATGTGAAAACTGGCAGCTTTACTACTATGACTCACAGGCAAACTACCATTTACTGAAAGATTTCATTTTCCCTGGTGATTTTCTTAAAAGCATTTCAGGCATTATTCAATTTCACAAAAAACAGTGTGGAAGACTTCCCAGAAGAATGCTTTCCCAGCGTTGAAGGTAGCTCCTTGTGTGCATTGGTGCATCGGTCCAGTCCATATTTGAAGAGTACCAAATAATAGAGTAAGCAGACAGAAGCTCTGTGAGCTGGATTGGTTTTGTAATACCTTCCTCCATTCTGCACCTTTTTGGTATGCAGTTTTTCCAGTACAAGTTGTTACTTACCGGAACACAGATTCCCCCAAAGAGGAAAGGTATTCCAGAAAAATTTCTTCAGTGACTTCAGTGTTCCCCAGATCAACAACAGTGTCTGGAGGGCCAAGAAGTGTCCCTCCCTGTAAAAATGAACAGCCAGAAGACATTGTCAAATGATCAGGCTGAATTCTTTTGGAGGACTCTACTGAATAAAGCTATTACGGTTTGTCCAGGCACAAAAGAAGGAACTTTTGGTATGTTTATCAAGCAAAAAGCCCTGCTGGCCTCCCTTGTTCTGCACTCAAGAGAATGAGAAAGAACATGAAACTTCCATTTCAGCTGGTAAATTTGGCTTTTTGGGCTGAAAGCTCTAAGCTACGGTAAAATTCTTCTTTAGAAGCACAGTCCATCAATTTTACCTCTCTAAGAAAAGAAAGGTCTGAAAAACATCATATTTGGGGCTTTTTTTCATCCTTCAAGTCTGCATGTAATACTTAATAATTGGACAGAATTGGACAAGGTGTCACTTTGGCAAACCACTTGTAAATGGTGTTCTGGATAGATAGACTCTACCAGAAGAAGCAATTCCCCAACCTGAATTGAGCTGGGCTTAAGCCCACTGTCCACACTCCCTTTACTCTCAGTACCCTGGGAAACCATGATAAGCAGCTGGTTTCAGCATCTGTCTGAATTTAGAAGTCTTTTGCCGCTTTTCTAAAAGACAGTAACACAAGCAATTCTGATCAGGTAACCCTATAAAAATTATCAGAAAATTAAGTTTAACTTACAGGTGCACAGCTGGAGATTCCTCCACTGCCATAGAAGAATTCATCCTTATGGACTATTATGGAGGTGTGCCTGCCACAGAGAAAAAAAAAAAGTTGAAATAAAGGAAAAAAGTAAATAGCCTAGCACATAAATAACTGATAAATTTATGACCTCAAGGACATAATGAAGAGAATGTCCTCTGAAAGAAAAGGTCAGTGTGTTTCTGTGAGTGGGAACAGGATCCACTGAGACATGAATGCATATGGAAGCAATGGTTATCAAGCCTACTGTAATTCTGCAAGCAGTTAGGAAAGAACAGGTTTAGCTAAAAGCCCAGGCATGAGCCTCTCTCACCTAATGGGCTGAGGGTGAGGTCAGCCCTCAGGGACAGAACTCACCCTGCCACCACACTGACAGAGACTTCTCACTGGCTGAGAAGCTGGTCAGACAACCACTGGAGATGGATCAGTAGAGAGGAAAATGGATGGACAAGGGTTTAGGGGTTTTCTT
The DNA here is from genome assembly GCA_008694505.1 of Cyanoderma ruficeps. NCBI lineage: Eukaryota > Metazoa > Chordata > Aves > Passeriformes > Timaliidae > Cyanoderma > Cyanoderma ruficeps. Next base: position 261,371 of record VZDJ01000041.1, read on the forward strand.
GCCTCTTAAAAAAAACCAAAGAAACCCTCTTCATGTGGTATCAAAATTCTTGGTATAAATTACAGGAAATTAGGGGGTTTTTATGTGACTGAATGTAGATACTGCTCTTATATGACAGAAGACGTGATCCTGTAATACCTTCTTCCCACGTACTCTTTTACTCTCATGTTTAGTCATGCCTAGAATTATAAGACAAATTGTTTGGGACAAGGACACGATCTTGCCCTTGAAAAAGTACACAAGTACACAAAAACTACTAACAACACCCTTTTTCTTGGGGTCCAGTGAGCTTTGAACGGAGTGGTTTAACTAGCACCTGACTGTATGTCATGTTACTGCCAATCTGTATTCAGGAACAAAAAGTGCCTTGGTCTCTCTTCCACAACAAAATGTCCTTAAGATCTGAAGCATATATAACTGCATACTGAAAATACTTCCTACACTAGTGTTTTACTCACATTATGCAATTTAAATCTAGTCACTTACCAGATGCCATCCAGCTGTTTCCCTGTATGCAGAGAAAAGAAGAGTTATTAGCAATGTATTTTTCAGGTTTCAGCCTGCTTTTTGTCAATCACTTAAGAACCATGCTTATTATTTCACCAGGACAGCAACACCAAAGATTTAATCCAGAAGTGCTTCTAAAAAATCCAGAATGTCTTTCAGATTAACTACTAAATCCACACTACTGTTGTATTTCTTCCTTCCTGGCAGACAGAGGTTGCAATGCCATCCTATCCTGATGGTGCTTTCCTTCCTTAGGTGTTTTTCTAAAGGGAAGGGGGAAAGGGGGGGAGGGGA
>VZDJ01000041.1:262476-322932 GCA_008694505.1 Cyanoderma ruficeps
GGAAAGGAAAGGAAAGGAAAGGAAAGGAAAGGAAAGGAAAGGAAAGGAAAGGAAAGGAAAGGAAAGGAAAGGAAAGGAAAGGAAAGGAAAGGAGCTTTTTCCTAAAATTAGTCTTCAATCAGGAGCAGAAGAATTGAATTTGACAGATTTTATAATTGCAGGCAGCTGGCTGGCAGAATGTATTCAGTTATCTTTTTCAGTAACTAATGAGAGGTCTGACAAACATATGACCAGTGGTGGTAGCCTCTATAACGTATTCCACAATTTCCTCCTTTCCCTCCCTCCCCCTGCCCTTAAAAATTAGTTTAAGCGGAAACTGGAATAGAAGAGTACAGCATTGAAATTTATACAAGTTATTAAGCTCAGTGTTTTGCAGAACACAGCAGCAAAGACTGGCTTCACGAACCACTACACTGATAATATAATTGTCTCAGAGAAAAGGTCCCTTTTAAAATGTGTTTCCAGTTCCCTAGAAGCAGAAGACCTAAACCTCTCTATTTTTCATGGCAGGATCTCAAGATTAAACCTCTTTTTAAAAGGTCACCAGCTTTTAGTGCTCTAAGCTCAATTTTTTTATCTATCATAACCTAAAGGGTTGGTTCGTGGGAGCTTGTAGGGAACCAGTGCATGCTGTGGGAGATGTGCTATAACTTTATTGCCTGAACAAGTGCATAACCTCCAAAAAGCATATTTAGAACAGAAAAACTGCGTGCATACCAACATTTGGTATTCTCTTGAACCCAAGCACTAGACTGAGTACTCCTCTGCCACAAGTTTTTTCCACTCAAGTCTGAAGCAAAATAGGTACCTGCTTCAGATGAGGGTCATGGAAGAGCAGAGGCAGGGAAAAGGCTGTTGTGACAACAGAGACACTAGCTGAAGTTAGCACACGTAGTTTTGAAGCAGGTGGACTGATCTGTCACTCCCATGGATCACAGCCAGGCAGCAACCACATTCCCTGTCAACCCATCACACAGAAACGTAGGCTTGGAGTAGGATGAAGGCCAAAAGAGAGTGGCAATAATGACAGAAGCAGAACAGTGTGTTGCAGTATCTTAGAGGCATCTGCTGGCCCTTTAGCATGTCCGACTGTTGTGCTTCATGATCCTTTGGCCCTTGTTCCACATTCTCCCCATGAGAGGTTTCACCTTGCACTCTAGAGATGCCAGCACCCATTGACCCTGCAGGCTCAGCACCACAGGTAGCACTGGCCTCTGATTGGCTCTACCTTTTGGCTCTGCCCATTTAGCGTTCTGTGTATCTGTTAACAAATTATTACACATTTGCTCACGATAAATGACTTTTTCACTAGAAACTTAAACTTTATCCTTCAGATCAGAGAAACAAACCATTTCAAAGGCAGCGCATATTAGAATTGTGCCTGTTCTTTGCATGCTAAATTGAAAGAGAACATCTTAGTATTTACTTTCACACATACCTGCAGCAAACAATAACTTTCCAGAGAGTTGCTACTTTGTACCTAGATTCTCTATGCAGGTGAAAGAGCTACAGTAGATATTGACAATGTCACAGGTGCTGCCAGGACCTGCTCATGCAATTACAACACCTACCTGAAAAGATCATTGCAGCAAAGGCTACACAATGGGCTGCTCTAGCAAGTTTGCAGCCCACAGCTGAAGGGAGGTGACTGTCCTCCAGTTTGACACTTGTAAGACCACATCTGGAGTGCTGTGTCCATTTTTGGATCCTCACAGTACAAAAGACACTGACATACCAGGCTGGAGCACTTACTGTACTGAAGGGGAGCTGGGAAAACTAGTGTGTTCATCCTCAAGAAGAGAAAGCAAAGAGACTATATTCCTGTCTACAAGTACCCTTGCTCTACTTGGATATGCACAGTGAAAGGCAACAGGTGCTAGCTGGAAAACGGGAAATTCACAATTCAGTAGGAAGCAGGGAAAACATTTATCACGAAGGTAGTCAAACACTGGGGAAGGAGTCCAGAAAGCATATGGGATTTCCATCCTTTAAGATACTTAGAACTCTGCTGTCCAGGGCCCTGAAGAATTTGCTCTTGTTGGCTCTACCTTAAGCAGGACTTCTAGAGATCCGTATTCACCAAAGTAATTGTCTGATTGTATGTACAAAACCCAAGCATAATTCAGGAATTGGACTTTGCTTTGGACTGCAGTCCAATCTTTGCTGTTACGCAAGTCTGTAGCAGTCCAAAGGCAGCAACTGCCAGGGCAGTAACAGAACAGCTTTTGGCAAGTGAAGTTGCCTATCTTCACAAGGCAGGTCTGTCTGTGGCTGCTCAGCTCAGTCAGTTTCTGCCAACACTGATCTGAAAATCTTAATGAAGCTGCAGACCCACTATTTTTCCTTGGCTCCTAGAAGTCATTAACCAAGTTGGCATTGTGGAAAACACACACCATATCTGCAGCACTGCTGACAATAAAGCATCTGTGGTAGCTCTCCAGCCTGCTGCAGACAAAATATAATCCCTTTCTTCCACTGGTGGACTGTGTTTGGTCAGAGGCAGTGCAAGTGTCTTCAATGACAACACTGCTGCGGGAATCCCATGCCTAAGAAACCTGCTATTATTGGCCGTATATGCATCACCCAGAGACATCCAAAACTGAGAACTTTTGGTAAGCTGCTGCAGTACCCCAGGCTTCACAGCTCACTGTTGTCATTTCAACTCAAACTGAGCCACAGAGGAATAAATCAATGGCCACCAGTTTCTGAGGAACCCAGGCAGCTCCCTCTCCTGCTGCTCAGCAAGAACCTCAGTGTTGTTTGTCTGTCATGTACAGACCTTCACAGACACAATCATCTCCCTCCTGAAGTTATGCCTCTGATGGGGATCCTCCTCTATGACTCTTCGTGCCCTTTCTCCCAGACTCAGACACTGCACAGAACAGGTGACAGCTCACCACCTCTGCCATCCCTGATAAGCTCAGATAGAGCAGTCAGGGCAGCCTGCACCGAGGAGTTATGTTTTGCTTTCTGCTCAACATTGCCCACTACACACAAAATATTTTGCCCAGAGCCTCTGAATGCTTGATATACACAACAGCCTCAACAGCATGACCAAGCAAGCCTACAGCATTTCTGTCAGTGCTAAGACACAAGCTGTATCCAGGCCTCGCAGCAACACTTTACAATAAAGCTGCTTCTGGCAGCACTGTCCAGCTTTAAAACCAGAAGCTCAAGCTTGCCATGAACCTCCCCAAATAGTCCTACAGTGCTATAGAGCTCACATCCCATAGTCAATTGAGTGGACTGTAAGAAGGGATTGCAAACACTGTCCAGGATACTGGCAGAACATGTTTCCTGTTCTTCCACTCCTTGCCACAACACTCCAAACTCCTGTGGTCACTGCAGTGTGGGTAGAACTGTGTGCTAGTACTGCCACCAAAACCAAGCCATTTACTCATAACCTAAGGCTGTCTATTACTATATAGAGAAGTCTGATTCTCCAGCAATTTCTATCAGAGCTGCAAAAATCTTTGAAGCATTAAATTGCAGGCATTACCCTTCACTCAATATCTACAGTAAAGCTAATCGAAAGGATACACATGCTCATAATGCAGAACAGGAATGTCCTGATAGGATGATGCTCTTTTGGGCACTTACTGTATCTGAAGGGAGGGTATCAAGAGGATGGATCCAGGCTCTTCTCAGTGGTGACCAGCAACAGGACAAGAGGCAATGGGCAGAAACTGAGGCACAGGAAGAGCCATCTGAACATGAGGAGAACTTCGTTACTGTACAGGTGATGACACACTGGAGTAATTGCCCAGAGAGCTTGTGGAGTTTCTGTCACTGAAGATATTCAAGAACCATCTGGACACAATACTGTGCAATGTGCCTGGGATGACCCTGCTTGCACAGGAAGATTGCACCAGATAACCCACTGTGGTCCCTTGAAACCTTACCTCTTCTGTGATTCTGTTATCCAGGTAGAATAGGGAAACAGCAAGATGCTAACTAGCTTAAATATTTCAAGGGTCAGGGAGTTGTTGAACAGGAAAGGTTGGTGCAAATTTAGACATACACATTTAATAACACATTTACTGCGTATGTCCAGGCTATCAGGTATCAACTCTTCCAGAGAAATTGCCTATGTGTCAGCTCAGCCTAATGTAGATGTGATGCAAATCAGCTTAGTTTGATCTGCATCCATTCCAAGCTAATGCAAGTTAAGCAACCTTGTTATTGTCACAGATCATGACCATGACAAGCTACTGTGTTACATTTGTGAGAGTTTAGGGGGATAGCCTGTCAGTCTTCAGAAACATGATCACTATGACTTTTGATTGTTTTTTTGCATGTTTTTGTTTGGGGATGGTTTTGCTTGTTTATTTACTTTTTTACTTTTTTATTTTTCCCTTGCTGATGTACTTCTGTGGCTCTTTCCTGAAAATACTCACTAGAACCTGGGATGAGATGCCAGTTCAGCATAAATCTGTGTGTTTAAGTGTCTTGAAGACTCAATGTGTTTTGATAAGGCAGAGTATCATCTAGCAAGTAAAATTTGCTGGTTTATTTTTTTTTTAAACATTCATAGCTCAAATACATTAATGGTGTTTACATGAGCCAGAAACCTATGAGAAAAATGGAACACAAACAATTCCAGGACCCTCAGCTTAGTCACAGGAACATGGAGAATAAAGTAGTTAGACTAATTTCTTGTGAAATCAATTCAGGAGACTGTGGAGTCCCTTGTGCCCTTAAATTGTAATTGTTTGGATACAGGGGTATTTTGAAAGAAGAAGCAAGCCCATATAATTTTAGGATATAATCAAACAAGATTACTTCCAGGCTTAGATTTGTCTGGAAGGCCAAGCACGAGGGAGACTAGATGCTCACCATTCTTTTTTATCATCACAGTAATTTATTACTTTGAGGGACAAACAGTGTTGATTATTCCTGTGCATTTTAAATATCAAATGGAAGTGGCATTTGTATATTAATCCAAATTATTATTGAATAATACTGAAAGGCAGAAGAGTTCTGAGACATGAGGGAAGGAACCGTCTGTGCAGTTGGGTACTTAGTTTACCCCACTTGAAGTTTAGGCCATCCAACCCTCAGTGCAAGATCTACACCTGCTTTTGAGGTGTAAAGAAATAATAGGAAACTCAGTATCTTAATAATATATCTGTGCTCTGCAATGGATATGCAAGCCCCAGAAGACCATAAAAGACTAAAAAAAAAGTAGTGAACTGGCCTCCTGTGGAATCAGAAGTAATATAATTTGATCAACCAACATGGGTGTTTCTAGCAGTGCATTGCTTTGCATACTGTTGTAATTTCCCTAGGACAATCCATCAAGATTCCTGCCTTTTTAGAACTGAAAATTACTCTAGGCAAGCACTTAGTCAAGCGCTTTCTTCTATGTGCTACCCAGGGTGCTCAACAAAAGCAAAAAACCAACAAAAAAACCCAAACCAAAACAAACAAAACAAACCAACCAACCAAACAAAAAAAACCCCAAACTCCAAAACCAAAAAAACCCACACCAAAAACCAAACTAATGGAGAGGGAGGAGCCTGCTTCAATTCCCTTCTCCTTAAGGCACCTAGAGAGACACAGTAGGCTATATTGGGGGAGAGCAACACATGTGATTTTCATGAAATCCTCAGCAAATGCTGGAAGCAAAGGTGACAGAATATCATGCTGAAGCAATTAAAAACTGTTCAGAACAGATGGAGAAGAAGCAGGGAAATGTGCTGGCCTGGGAAAATGGAACCAAGCAGAAGGCACCTTCTTTCAGCAGTTACCTTCCACTCCAATTCCCTCTGGGCTGTTAAGTCCCTATAGTTGAATGCACCACTTAAAAATTGCAACCAAAATATACTCCGAGTCCACTCAACATTAATTTATACTACACTGAGCCAAAGCTGCTATATTAACCAAGCTCCCAGCTGACTCTGAGTCACAAAAGCAATAACCTCAGTAACAGGACCAGAGAACTTTGAGAGCTGCTAGACATTTTTCTTTAAGCCTATGATGCAATAGGATTTTAATTAGACTTCTCTGCCTTTGGACATCTATTTCAAAATCAGCACTGCAAGCTGAACTATTCTCTTTACCCTCCAAGAATCAGGTGGATTATGTTTTCTGTCTTGGCAACAGAAATCTTACTGCATTCAGGTCAACATTTCTTATTATTATATCATGTAGTTGAACAGACAAATGTAGTCAACAGACTGAGAGTGGGGAAGAGAGGACTAACAGTAGCTATTGAGAAGATGCAATGTAGAGCAATATAAAAATTAAATGTGCTGCTTCTGATATCAAAGGCAATTGAACTACAATTTTTGGTCATGTATACTTCAGAATAGAAATAGTCACTAAATTACGGGAAGCTTACAGAAAAGTAAGAAGAATAAAAGCAGTCTGGGTAGAAAAAGAGTAAACTTGCCAAGGAAAACAAAGACTGCCCAAGGGACAAGACTAAGGAGCTCTAAAGCCTGCTATGAATTGTGCTAAACATTTCTCCCTTCCAGATTTATCGTTAAACAACAACAGAGAGAACTGATACTGAAAAAAGTATAACATTTAGTAGTGACAGCTGATCCCTGAAGGCAATGCTGACAATAGTCCACAACACCTCGGGACCCTACTAGCACAACAGAAAACACAGTGCAGTGATGCTCTTGCAGCGGTCAGTCTCATAAGACAGGACTCATCCCCCTCTGGCAGGGGCACCTGAGCTGCTGTTTTCAAACCTGAGAGAAATTGATTTTAGTACAATCAATTACTGTATTTTTTTTCTTTCTAAAACAATGTATTTCAATTTAGGCAATATTACAGAATTATCACTCAAAACAAAAGCAGTGTTTCAAATGTAGCACTGATGACAAGAATACTGTAAGTAGAGATGCCAAGTGTAAATCCTTTAAGAAATGCCTCCCTCTTTAATTTCTATGATTTTCCTCAATGACGTACAGTTTATGAACATCACTAAGGGAAGAATTGATATTGACCATATGTCTTGAGTTGCAATATATGACCAAAACCATGTATTCTATTGAATACAATCTGTTGAAATGTGTTGAAACCATTTGAAGAGGTGTTTTTTCTTTTAATTCGGGAAGGGGGGGGGNGGGGAGGGGCAGAGGGTGCCTTCTGTTAATGGGCCAGCTGTTAAAACCAGGTGGAGTAATGTTCCTTCTCTCTTCCAGGACCCATTCTCCTTCCAGGGATATATCTGCTGTTAATGGGCCATTAAGGCTCACCGCATGACTGATAACATTAGCTCATCCTACTGCGAGATGCTCCACCCAGTGGGAGGAGCCAAGCATTCCTGCCTGGATAAAAGCTGAAATTCAGCACAGCAGGACAGTGTTTTCCACTGGATTGCAGAGGAAGTCTGGACCTATCTCACCACCACTGGACCACTACAGGACCATCTCTACTCCAACAGTAACCATCTGTTACTCCAGGAGGATTTATTTGGACTGCTACCAGCACTCTGACCAACACGGTCTCAGGTCGTATTCTGACTCTGTCAGGGTTTCTAGGATTTCTGCTTGTTTGTTTGCTTTTTTTTTTGTACTACTACATTTGTATTTTTAATATTCCTAGAAAAGAACTGTTATTCCTGTTCCTGTAGCTTTGCCTGAAAGCCCCTAATTACAAAATTACAATAATTTAGAGGGAGGGGGTTTACATTCTCCATTCCAAGGGAGGGGGTTTACATTCTCCATTCCAAGGGGAGCCCCAGCTTTCCCTGGCAGATACCTGTCTTTCTAAACCTAGACACCATCTGAAAGTTAATATACGGAGAAATAGCAAGATTTTTTTTGTTGTTCTTCAAGGAAAAAAAGGCTTATGCATGAGATAACAGGAGTATTGTCTCAATCACTTGACCCTTGAGGAGGTTTCCTAAATCATCTGGAACAGAGCTGAGTGTGAATGCACATAAGACACAATTTGAAGGAAGGAAGAAAGAAAGAATGATTTGTTTTATGAACAATCATGTCACTCAATCCACAAAATCTCTGATGTTCTGCAATCTGCATTGTCACTGTGACCACGCAGGCCTAGCTGGTCACATTCTATGAACGCATCTGAACTCAGTTACCAGACAGTACTAGTGACTAGCACTTCCCCTACTACCCAGAAGTGTTCAGGTTTTTAAGCTTTCCTTTTCACTGCTTGGACTCCCAGAAATTTACCACCAAACTATATCACAAGAACAAAGTTTTCAAGTTGTTGTTTGAATAGACTAGAAAGCACCAAAAATGAAGTCATGCACTATTTGTTTCAGAAAGTTACAAGATCCCACGACTGATTTTGTAGGTAAGATGGGAGCTAAAAAGCCTTCGCTTCATCTATGTGAAGACTGGCATGACGGTAATGATAGTGGCAACTTATCTCTACTACAGTCTTTGCTTGGGCCAACACTTTGAAATAAGTGTGGGTAAATTCTAGTCATCTCAGATAAATCATGCACCCATGTAATCTCAAGATTTATAACTCTTAAGCACATAATAAACCATGACTATTTCACCTGACAGGTGAAAAGCTACTTCCCTAAAGGCTACAGTAGAAGCAACTCTGACCACACAAAAAAGTTTTGAGGTTATCCAGTGCAGGAAACACACCTCCCAAAGTGTTTGCTACTGTCCGGCTAACAGAGCACAACACACATGATCTCTGGACCATTTTCTTCTCAATTTTGCAAACCTATCGTTGACCTGCATGAAGCTTCATGCTAAGAATTGTTTGGACTTTCATTTTAAGCTTGCAGGAAATCACAGAATTTCCTCATAGGGCAGATGAGCAAAGTGAATGCCAACAAACTGTAAAACAAGATTACACAGAGCCATCTGTTCAGACACTGAGCCTGTTGAGAAGTCTCATCCCACAGAGACTGCTGGTGTGACACGGGCCAGAATCTACTCATAACAGGTATAAAACACTCTCTTGTTGCGTTCCTAATTCATGCCACCAAAACTTCAAGAAAAATCTGTTTTCTTTCCATCCCAAATTTCAGGCTCGGTTGGAAATGCACAGTCTCGACGAGACATGCAGCAGACTCCTACAAAGTCTCTGAAGAAGAGGGCGGATGGCTGCACATCACCAGCCCAACCCGGCCTCGCCACAACATGGAGCCGTTCGAACTCAGTAACCTTGTAAACAGCAAGGAGCCTTTCTTCAGCTCAGCCTTCCTGCCGCGGCGCCACAGCAGCCGGGGAGTCGGGAGCTAAACTATCCCTCCCTTCAGGGGCTACCGGGAGCTGAGCTGTCCCTACCTTCAGCGGCCAAGGAACACTTTTAATCTGCCGTTAGTAAATACCACCCGCACAGCGGCCACGGGCGGATGGGGGAGAAGAGGCTGGACCCAGAGCAGCTGGATCTGCCGCACTGACAAAGCTCGTCCCGAAGACAGCAGAGCCAGGAATCCTGCAGCCAAACCCCGCTGTGCACCCAAGCACCGGGCCCACCCCGCACATCCCAAGCCGTGCTGCGCCCGCCGGACATCGCTGCCATGCGATGCGCCCTCAGGGAGCCTTTCGCGGCGGGCCGCTCCCTCGGGAGAACGATACCGGGCGGAGATCGCGACTCCCGGGGCAGGAGGCGGCGACTTCGGCCCCCGTTTCCGGCGGTCGGTGGCGGAACGCGAGCCCCCGGGATGCGGCGGCCGAAGTGGCCCCGGTGCCCCCGCCGTGCCCTTACCCAGCATGAGGGGGCTGAGGCGCCGGGCCATGCCCTTGGACAGGTCGTACACGTAGAGTTTCACGGGGTGCAGCGCCAGCGGCTCCTCCATAGGGGCAGGGGCGCGGCTGCCAGGCGGCAGCCGAAGCCCTAGCGGAAAAGGTTGAACGGCCCTTCCCTCCAGGAGACGGAGGGGAACGGGAGGAAAGGGCAGCCCCGGTGCCCGTCCCTGGCGCAGCGGCACCAGCCGTGAGGCGACAGACGGGAAGAGGTGACGCTGACTGGCGCATGCACGACCAGCCCGCGCCTGCCGCGCACGTCGGTGCGCGACGGTGCCAGAAGGACGGAGCTACAGCTGGGAGGCAGGGATGAACAAGTCCCGCTGTTATTGGCTGAGGCTCGGAGCCGCGCGCCCGCCCTTCGCTACCCCACTGCAGCCAATCTGCGCGTAGGGGAGGGGCGGCTGCCCCTGAAGGGGCGGGGCCCAGCGCATTTTCGCTCTCGCCATTGGTCAGAGTTTTACGGGGGCGGGATGATCTGGCGAGCGGCGGTTGGCTGCGGGTGGCGGTGTTATGTGGCGCGGGTGCTGCGTCGGGTGCGAGCCACCCGAGCCCCTCTGGCAGCGGTGCCGCGCGAACCATGGCGGGATGGGGGTCGTTCTACCGGGGCGGGGGGCTGGAGGAGGAGGATGAGCAACAGCAGGAAGAAGAGGAAGGAGCTGAGGCGGTCGGTAAGGGCCCCCCACCCCCTCACGGAGGGCAGCTCGGGGCCTGCTGCCTGCTTTCGAGGCTCCACGGGCGGAGGGGCCGCTGCTAAAACTGTTTTCCCCGTTCCGTAGCGGACCAGAGGTTTTCGGGCCGGGACAGCCTCATCTTCTTGGTGGATGCCTCCAAGACTATGTTCGAGTCCGACGGGGACACAGAGACTCCTTTCGATATGACCATCCAGGTGGCGATGGATAAATTGCTAAAGGCAAGACTTTCGCACTCTTTACTGAAAACTATTTTCTTCTAATATTGACCTGTGTGCGTTTTTTTTCAGTGCATCCGGAACGTGTATACCAGCAAAATTATCAGCAGTGACAGGGACTTGTTAAGTGTTGTGTTCTATGGTACAGAAAACAACAAGAACTCAGCAGATTTCAAGCACATTTATGTTCTCCAGGAGCTGGACAATCCAGGTAAAGTGGTATGAAGGTAGTGTAAAAAGATGGTGTAAGAAGTCAGTGTAGTAGTATTGTCAATAACTAATCTCTCTAAGAGAGCTATCAGAGAAGTTTTCGTTACTTAAATCCGCAGCTGATGGTTGTTCCGCTCTAGGGCAAATTTGGGAGACAGCTTTCAAAGGGGTCCCTCTAGAAAGCAGATTCAAGCGGCCCCTCCCCCTACTGCTTCGGGAAAAGATTTCCTTGGAGAAAAAGTGAAAAAACCCCTGTTTATTTAACAAACAAAGTATTCACAAGGATAAAAAATGAATAATATTATACAATAAAACCTCTTGCTGTTCTGAAGAGATGGCAAATTCAGAAAGTACTTTTTGTGGGGTGTAGCTTGGCTCACTCTGTCTCTTATCAGTCCTACCTGCACTGGAAAATGCTGCATGCCAGGCCCTGGTGACCCACAGGTGTGAGCTCCTAGTGTTTTTCTGGGTTTTTCAGTCCGGAGCAGGTTTGAACTGTTCCAAAAAAAGAAAAAATACAATCTCGGGAACTTCTCTGCCTCAGCTAGCTACAAAAAGCTAACTAAAAAGCAAGGGAGAGCTCTCTCCCACTGTCCATGCTGCAGACAATACAGTCTGTGAGGGAAAAATGCAGGGGAGCAAGCGCAGTTTCTGAAAACACACTGGGCGCTTCTTCTCTCCCCCTTTGCTCTTGGAACTGGTCTTAAAGGTGCAGAACTTATTCCTGAGCTAAACAGACTAATGGCGTTACAATTCAGCATCATAAAGTCACCCCATGACAGTGGTGGAGATACATTTACATATTTATTGAAACCTTAGAAACTTCATGAGAGCCTAGGATTTTCTCTTAGAGTTGGTTCAGATACTTTTCTGTGCCTTTTCTTATATTTCAATGTGGTGGCTTCACTTGCTGTCTGCTAAACCTAGGAGTATCTCAGTGGAACTCTTGAATGTCCATCAGAAAAGTGTGTGTCCATGCTAAGGCACCACAGATTCCAGCTGAGAATATCAAAGAATGGCTGAGGTCGGATGGGATTTTGGGGGTCATCTTGTCCAGTCCTCCTGCTCAAGCAGTGTCAGCTAGAACAGGTGGTTCAATATGGTAGCCTGTTTAGGGTGTTCCATCTTTGATTTCCATAATAATTTCTGCAGTTCTTGAATTTTGCTCTTTCATTTTCTTAAGATTACATGCCATCTGCTTGATAACAAGTGCTGGTTGCCAAATTGGAAAGGCAGTAGGAGAAGTGCAAAGAATACATGCTAGTGGTGACTCATTGTCTGACAGTTGAGAGTCTTCTGGGGGAATTTTGTCTACAACTTTTAATAGCAGCCTTTATCTCTGAGGACATTTGATTTAATTTTTTTTGACCGGGAGGTGCAGGTTTAATGATACAGGGGCTTCTCCTGAAAGAATTGTGCCTTGTCCTATTTTCAAAATTTATTAATGATCTGATAGACTGCCTGAGGTTCTTCTCCCTTTTCTGGCAGACAGTGTGTTATAGGTCTTGCTTTTCTATTTTCCTACTCCTTCCCTGCTTGTCCTTTCTCCCATGTTAGAGGCCTTAGCCTCACCATGTGGATAAAAACAGTGCACAGGAAAGGTGGGTGGAGTTCTGATGCCTTGTGAGGCTACCTGGAACAGAGGCTAGACAGTGTTAAAGGAATAAAGTATGTATTTATTAAAAAGGCTTTCAAAGAATACACCTTGGCAGTACGAGAGCCTGGCTGTGGTTCTACCCAAGATGGACACCAAGTCACGAGTTTTCACACTTCTGTAAGTTTTGGTCCATTTACATATTTGGGTTAATTGTCCAATTACATATTTGAGTTATGAAATCCCATCCTCCCAGTTTGTTCTTCTCAGTTTGCAGTTGTTTATACTTTTTGGGCCTGAAGTTGTAACAGTGTCCTTGGTTCTCAGGCTGGAAAAGGATTATTTTGCCTAACTGCCCAGTGAAGAGAACTTGCTAACACTTTATATGAAGTTCAGAGTTACATACCAATGCAGTACAGAGTCTCAGAAATATGAAAGCTAAGACTTAAGGCATTAGTTCAAAAGGAACAGATTTGTGTATTTACTGCCCCTGGAGGGGAGTGTGCTCTGGAGAAGGAAGAGATGCTATAGGTGGTTATTATGGAGTACATAATTATGAACATATGCATTTAAGGGCAGAGGAGAAGAGGAAAATAAAATAGTAAACGGAGAGGAAAACATTTTCAAAAGAGATTTTGTAAGTGCTATAGAGTTTAAGTGAAGGACAAAGGAAGAAGCTCTGCAGAATGCAGTGGCTGAAAAATAAGAACTTGTCTCCCATTGTAGAATAACAGGAGAAAACAGAACCTGCTGTTAGGTGGGAAAAGGAGTCCTAGCTGCATTGAAGTTATCCTCAGAGCTGCAACAAAGTTGTGGACACCTGGCCTGAATGTTGCTGTACTCTGCGTGGTGATCTGTGGGCTTCATCTCTGTGTGGATTCTCTCTGATATGAGGGGCGAGGAAGGAGGAGGAGCTTTTCAACTTCCCAGCATGCTGTGGAAATGCAGGCTGCATTTCAGGCTCCTCTTTTCTGTGGTGGTGCAGTGGTCTGCTGTGCCTCTGCAGCAGGTGTGGTTTGCTGCCTTTGCTGCTGGGCACTTGGTATTCAGTAGAGAGGGTTTGCAATACTTTAATCCCTGTCTGTTTTGCTTTCTCACAGAAAGAGCTCTCATTGGTGCCCAAAGAGGGCACCAAAATGTCCAAGAGGGCATTTTGTGTCCTCTTGGCCCTAGCGGGGTACTTTCAGTGGTAACTGGCTTGTGATATTGCACATGTGAGGCCATGCTGGACAGTTTTCTCAGCCAGGTGTTGGAAGGACACTACCACAGGGCTGCTTAGGAACATTCCTTGGTCAGCTGCAAGGGACCTCCAGTGCATACTTAGAAGAGCTTGTGGTACTTCTTTCAGTATTTCTAATGCATGTGAATGCTGTTGCCCCTCCAGGAGCAAAGCGGGTTCTAGAGCTGGACCAATACAGGGGAGACGAAGGACGAACACTTTTCCAGGAAAACTTTGGCCACGACGCTGACTATTCACTGGGTGAAGCGCTTTGGGCCTGCTCAAATCTCTTCAGTGGCGTCCGAGTCAGGCTGAGCCATAAGAGGATCATGCTCTTCACCAATGAGGATGATCCTCATGCCAATGACAGTGCTAAAGCCAAGTTTGCCAGGACTAGAGCTGGTGATCTGAGAGACACAGGTCATTTCCCCTTTTAATTTTAGACACAATAAACGTGATGAATCTTTGCAGCAGATGTTTACTGCATTGCTAGTTTGTGATGGAAAAAGATGTAAAATCATTGGAACTGGGGAATGTTTCTGAAAGTTTCTAAACTAGAAATTTGTTATCTAATCTAAATTAGATTTTATGTTTTCTGATCTGGTATCCAGTAGCTTGCAGTTATTTTGTAGGATCTCTTTCTAGTTTCATAGTGTAAATAAGGACATGAGAGGGCCAAGAAAATAAACTTTTTTTTGTTATTGTACCTTTTTCCATGAAGGGAATAATAACAGCAAGTTAACACAAAAGGAAAATTAATGGTTCCATTTTGAATTAGCTGAAGGACATCAGCCTGAGCTCAGGGAGTAGACAGCATTAGTTCAACTGTGTAGCTGAGGTAACCAGTGTTTTTGGAATTCAGGAGATGTCCTGGATCTAGAAGCTTCCTTAATCCATTAGCCCCAAAACTAAGGGAAAGGGGATTTTCTGAACTTGTTACTCCCCTCTGTGCCTGGGGTAAGATTATGTTTTACAGGGACTTATCAGAAGCATTTCATATTCAATGCTGTCCAGATTCTTAATTAGAGAGGAAACATTTTCTCTTCTGCGTTGTTTTGACTGAAGTTAAAGAACGTGTTTTGCCTCTTGCCCTAGAATCACCCTTTTCTCAGAATACTGCACATCTTGTACAGATGACAATTTGGAGCTTATTCTTACTTAAATTATTTGTGTAGATAGAGAAATCTGAGAGTGCTGAGATACATGCTGATGCAAGAAAAAACCAGTTTTTGATCCTGCTCCTATCTTTTCCATTGTTTCTAGGTATCATCTTGGACTTGATGCACTTGAAGAAGCCTGGAGGGTTTGATATGTCTTTATTCTACAGGGATATTATAAATGTAGCAGAGGATGAGGACCTTGGGATCCAACCTAAAGAGTCAGAGAAACTGGAACATCTCATTAAGAAAGTACGAGCAAAGGAGACAAAGAAACGGGCTTTAGTCAGGTTTGTGCCTAGTTATGATACATCATTCAGCAGAGGCACCTGATGTTATTTTCAGACTGCATCTTATTTTCCTCTTCAGGAATGATTGGTCTTTAAAGGCATCAGTGCTTGCATTCCTCAATCTTAATTCTTTAGTCCAAGATTGGTGTTTCTTCTGTAGTTTCCAAGGATATTTCTGGATGAGAAGAGCAGAGTGGACCTTTTTTTTCCTCTGTGTGTTAACTCCTGTATTGAGCTTGGCCAGAAATGATCATTTGTTTAAAAAAACCCAAACATAATTGCCAAGTACTTATCTAAAAAGCTACAGTATAAAAAATAGTTTATAGTGGAATCTGATTGGAATTAGGCTTTTCTTGCCAATACTAACTTAAAAAAAATAATCTGAATGTGAATGCTAGGTATTTTGACCTGTTATTAAATAGTTATATGTTGCAAGTATGTCTAGGTACTTGGCATGGTTTCACACAGCCTTGATACTTCTAAAAGATTAGAGATACTCAACAGAGATTAAAGGGATCTTGATAAACCAGATAGAAAGTATTTTTGGAACCACATCCTCCATAACAGTTGTTTTTTTAGGGAGTGAGTTCATAGCAGAATGATGTGGAAGCACAGTAAGGGAATGAAATTCAAGGCCTAAGGTTTGTGTTTTTTTCCAATAAATATATATATATAACCTGAGCTGTTGTCACTGGCATTCTTGCTCCTGCTCACAGCTTTATTTTTTTTTTCTGGGAATGTTCCTCAAGTTTTCTAATAGCTGGGGAGGAAGAATCCCATACCAGTGGTACGTTTTACAAGAGGGGAAGTAGCATTTGTAGAAACTCAGTGTTCTGCTCTCATAACTTGAATATTACTTCTATTTTTAAACTTTTGCATCTAATCTTTTCTCTAATGTCTGATTTATATGTTTTCTTAAATTTTGGTCTTGTTTGTCTTACTGGTTTTTTTGGGGGAGAATTTTGCCTTCTACACAAACAGCTATGAGAATTCATAGACCTTACAATCAGCATAATTGGGGTACCCAAATAAGGACTTGTTCTGTGCTCTGTTTGAGCATAGTTGCCCTTCAGTGAAAAAAAGTGAAAGAAATATGGTAAATTATTTGTGTTTAGATAACTTTTATGACCAGAAATGATGATAGTGCAAGACTATTTTTATGCAAGTAAGATTATGACTCAAATGATAGTATGTTTCCAAAGATATATGTGATTTTTGGGGGAGGAGAAGGTCAGAGGAAATAAAACTTAAGTGAGGAGGTGATTTTCTTCTGCAGTAATGATTTTTCAGGAATCTCAAGTCTATATCTCCTTTTTTACATAGGCTAAATCTGCATCTGAGCAACAATGTGGTGCTTTCTGTTGGTGTTTACAACCTTATTCAAAAAGCTCATAAACCATATCCGGTGAAGCTTTATCGGGAAACTAATGAACCAGTTAAAACCAAAACAAGGATGTTTAGTGGAAAAACAGGCAGCTTGCTCCTGCCCAGTGATACTAAAAGAGCTCAGGTAACATTGATTATGTGCCTGCTTTTTCTTGTCTCTGTGATGTGTGAGGGAGATGCCAATTTGCTTGCTACTTTTGTTTGTATTGCACTTTCAAGATGAGATACAGAAATATTTGCATCTGCATGTACCTGGGGACAGGCTGGTTCTGTTGTGAGCTCTGCAGGGTGGGAGTGGGTTGTTTTCCTGGCCTGACTGTCATGGGAAGGTATAGCTGCTGGTGGAAGTGCTGTCAGCAGCACAGGTCATTTCTTTGTGTGAGGCAGAATGAGGTTGTCAGAGCCTGACCTTGTGTGACCTTGTGCCATTGCTGCTGCTGTCAACTTTTGATTCTTTAGGCATGGATTCAGTCTATTTTGTTAAACATACAAGTGTGAATCCCAGGAGAGTTGGAGCTGTTGTCCAAACAAAGGGCATGTTACCTTTGGAGTTTTTTGTATAATTTTTTCATTGTTTTGCCTTCCTGCTTGATAGTTTGGCTGATGTAAATTAAATTTCACATTCTGATCAGGCACAGCTTTATTTTATAACAGGTTATGTAGTTGCTAGGTATACTCTCACAAGTGCGCTTTGTGTCTTCTTTCATGTTAATAGCTCTTAAACTTGTTGTCTTATAATTAAGTATTAAATCTATTTATAGTGGATATTAGTTTCTTGAAATAAAGTATAAGAGATAAACAGAAAGCTGAGCATTAAGCCCTGATGTCTACCTTCAGCAGCTGGACTATAATATGGTTTTGATTTTGTGATGCATGAGTGGTGCTACAGAAACATTGTTTCTCAGTCACTATTTCTGTCAGGAGTAGGCAGCTGACATGCATCTGCTGGAGCAAGTTTACAATTGGACAGGACCTCTGAAAAAGTCTGGTCCAACCTGGCCCAGGGCAAGACTCACAAAAACAGATCAGGTTGCTCAAGGTTTTTTTGGGACAGCCCTGAAGAACTCCAGAGATGAAATGTGGACAGCCTCTCTGTATCAGGGCTTAGCCATTTTCTTAGAAAAATGCATTTTGCTTATCTTCAGGTAGAATTTCCCTTGGGATAGTGGTCACAGGCTGTCACTTGCCATGTTAGTGTGCACTACTCAGGAGGGTTTACACTGTCTTGTCTATAACCTTCTTTTCAGCAGTGGGACACAGCAATTGCATCCTCTTCCTGCACTTCCTGCCTCCTGCTCCCCATTTTTTTTTTTATGCTGACAGCCCCATCATGTGCTCTTCCCTGGTTTAGACATATGGAAACCGACAGATTGTGCTGGAGAAAGAGGAGACAGAAGAATTAAAACGGTTCAGTTCTCCAGGTTTGTTTCTGATTGGCTTCAAACCACTTTCAAGGTTAAAACCGCACCACCATATCAGGCCTTCCCAGTTCATCTACCCTGAGGAGTCCCTGGTGAGAGGTAAGCAAAGATGACAAGAGAAGATTTACCACTTTGCATTAGTGTAACCAGCTGATTAGTAGTGTGTTTGAGTGGGGATCATTGAATGTAAAGACTTTGTCTAACTTAAAAACTTGCTAATGTTAAGAAGAACTGAATTAACTGTTACTGCCTCTCTCAGCTGCAGATGTTCCTTGTTTTCTTCTATAGCAGAAGAGCGAACTGTGCTTCATGTATATCTATCATAACAAGCAGCTAATTAAACAATGCAGATGTACTCAAAAAGTACTTGTTTTAGCCATTCATGAAAATGAAGGATCCTAGTGCCTGACAACGAGACAAAGATGGTTAAAAAAGCCCAAACAAAACCAACCAATAGCAAAAAAAGAAAAACCTAAACTCTAAACCTGGGGAGATAATTGCTGGTTTTAAGTCCATATCACCCAGGAGTGGAAACTTGATACTCAGGAAGTATAGTTGAATTAAGAGTGCTTTACAGGCTTGTAAGGAGAGACGGCAAGGACATTTAGAACTGCTTATTTTTGCCTTTTTGTACGTATACATACATCTGTTTATCTAGAAATATATCCCAAACTGCAGTAGTAAGAAAAAACCTTTAGCTCCTCGGTCTAGCAGTAGATAAAGAGGGCTGAGTTATAACCAAAGGTTTTGCGGTGTCTGACTAAAGAAGAACCCTTATGCTTGCTTCTCTAACTGCAGTTTCCTGTCTCAAGCACTTTATTTATATGTCAGTCTTTCCCTGACCACCATGTGTGGTGAAGTACATCTGAGGCAAACGTGTGCCTCCGGAAGAATAGTGAAGTCTGAATTCTTAGTGTTAACTTCCACAAAAGGTCTATGATGTGCTTCTGTTGTGATGTCCCATCAAACAGAAACAGATTTTGTAGATAAAATTTTGCAGTATTCCATTGCACAGATGGTAGTGATTTCACTTCTTCCACCAGAAGTCTCACTGCTAGTCAGGAAAGACTCACTAACATTGTCCATTTTTGAGTCTTCTCCCGTCCAAATTTTGCTTTTTTCCTCCACAATAATGGAAGGATTTCAAGGAAGTCACAGGTTTTGAAACTGTAATACCTAGGGCTATATTCCAGGACAAAGGAGCAAAGCTATCAGTCTGACCAATCCACTCTTTCCTTTGCAGGGAGTACAATGCTGTTTAATGCCCTATTGATTAAGTGCTTGGAGAGGGAGATGATGATGCTGTGCAGATATACCCTTCGCTGGAATGTCCCTCCTCGCTTTGTGGCCCTTGTTCCCCAGGAGGAAGAGCTGGATGAGCAGAAAGTGCAGACAGCTCCTCCAGGTATGGGAAGAGATGCTGCCTTTCCCTGCATGATTGCATGTAGTCAGTGTAATGGTGTCCTGTATTAAAGGGAAAATATTCTTACTGCTACCCCCCCCTTAAAACTGAGGAAAATGCCTTCCAATGGTCCTTTTCTTCAGTTTTATCAGTGTAAGCATCTGATGTTGGATCTGTTTTTAAAGCCCCAGTCACATCAGTGCTTGCTCAGGTATGACCTGACTAGAATGTTTTCCCTGCCTTCTACCTCATTTTAGTGCATTCAAATAACTGATGTAGAAATGAAAAGCCTTTGTTTCATGTTTGAAGACTAGACAGAATGTCTTTCCTGAATTATGTTGTATCCTTGAATACATTGTATAGTATTAAATAATCTCACATATAGTGACCCTCATGCCATGTCAGACAAGTGAGGAATGATTAGGGAGCAGACTCCTGCTGTTTTGCATTTTTTCACCCCTTTAAGTGCAAAAACATCTTCTGGGAGAATGTAAAGTAGAGCAGTAACACTCGTTGTGTACAAAGTAAAGTATTTCAGAATAATGTGGGCAATAACTTGATTTTCAAAAAAATCCTTTTCAAGCTTATACCCATTAAGAGATAGGAGAGATGGACTAGTTGATGTCTTGCATAAAAAGCGAGTCACTGGTATCCAACTCTTAGCGATGAATTTAGTCTGAATGTCTTTCACAAAACCATTAGTGATGTTGGTTACAAACACTGAGATTGGGATTGAGTGTCATCCTGTAGGCACTTGGAAGTATTATGGATTGCTGTTGTTAACAACAAAACAGGTAGTAGTTTGGAGTCATCAGACTTGGATAATAACCATCTTGGTTTTTCCCATAAATTATTTTGAGACCATGCTTCTAACTCTTGGCTTCCTGCCTCTCTTCTGTATAGGTTTCCACATGATTTTTCTGCCCTATGCGGATGACAAACGAAATGTTGATTTTACAGAAAATGTGCCAGCCAGCCGAGAGCAGGTAGACAAAATGAAGGAAATAATTCAGAAGCTGCGGTTCAAATACAGGTACCTGGAGATAAATAGAGTGCAGGAGTGCTGGGGGCTAGATTTGTCTCTTTTTTACTTAGAGAATTTTTTTCCCATCAGTTCCTAGGAAACTAACTACTTGGTACTTAAAAATACTCAAGCAGAACAGAGGAGAGGAGTTGTAGCACCTGGCTACACTTCTTTGGGTCTCTGGGAGTTTCTCTGGGAGGTGGAGATAGTGTGAGTTTTGGGGGCAGGTAAAGGACAGGGCTGGGGGCATCAGAGAGAGGACGGCCAGGCTACTGCTTGCTGCGGGAGGAGTTGACTGTCCCTACCAAGTCCGTTCCTGGGAAGTCTACCGTCATCTGCTCATGTGCCCCGGAATTCTGAGCTCGCCTCCTCCTGCCTTGCTGGGGCCGTGGCTTCTTCGGCACTTCTTTTTTTGCTACTCTGTAGCCCCGCACTCCCCCTGCTCTGCTGGCACATCCCTGCATTCCAGCTACCACTGTAGAGTTTCTAATCTCATCCACCAGCCCGGGATTTTCTACCATTCCAGCTTGGTGCTCTCAGAGTCCCCCAGGGGCACCGAGATCAGACTGCCCAAGCGGGGCTTTGTTTCACAAAACCCCTCGAGGTTCCTGGTTCTGTTTATTATTAATGCTGTAGTTGTTGTTGGTTTGCTTTGTTATACATACTAGTAGAGAAATGTTATTCCTATCCCCACACCTCTGCCTGAAAACCCTTTTAATTTTCTAAATTATAATAATTTGGAGGGACAGGATTTGAGTTCTCCATTCTGAGGAAGGCCCTGCCCCTCCCTAGCAGACATCTGTCTTTCAAACTAAGACAAAGGGATGTTGTGGGGAAGAAAGCACAACCATTTCTTGCTCTGTTGCACGCATTGTTCAGCTGTGGTATTCCTGAGATGAGATTTTGATGTATTTTGATAGAAATTGTTTCTCTTTGCAGTAGCTTTGTCCAAACTTTATTGTTAATCATTCTGGATACCCAGGCACCACAATGCTTTATGTAGCATGTTCTGGAGTTCTTCATCGAATTGCTCTTGTTCTCTGGGCTGTTGTCATTGGTTGCAGAGATATCACATTTTATTGCATTTCTGCCACTCTACAGCATATCAGATCCAGATCATTTAAATTAGAGCACTTTAGAAAGAGGAATTGCGCTTTTTTTTTCATTATAGCTGGGATAAATGCTATGAAATACTTTATTGGGAGATTTTTTCCCTAGGTATGTGGAAGCCACCATAACTGTTATTAAAGTATAATGCCACTATCTCCTTTTGCCTCATACAACTTTTACACAGCATTCTTATGTGGCTGATACATGACAGAATAGTGATTCAGCAGGTAAACTGAAAAGAGAAAATCAGTTCTGATGCGATGGATTGCTGTGTGGGAAAGAGGGATGTTTTATTCTGAATTAAGTTGGTGGTAAATCTTAAGTGTTTTGTCTGCTTGGCAGTATGCATTGACATTTTTGGGGTTTCTTGACAGGCCTGACAGCTTTGAGAACCCAGTTTTGCAGCAGCACTTCAGGAATTTGGAGGCTTTGGCGCTGGATATGATGGAACCAGAACAAGCTGAGGATCTTACAAGTGAGAACTGTTGGTAGATGTGAAGGGAGGCAGCATAGGGGACTTGTGACTTTGCTACAAGTCACATATGTACTACTACAAACCCAAATGTCTTTTAAGAAATGTTTCAGTTGTGTGCAATTTTACTATGTAGAATTCTGGTTGTGTCCGTTCTGAAATACTGAAACTTTATTTTCTATTGCTGTGACTCTTATGGTAAAGGAAAAATTGCTCACTTTACCATCCAAAATTAAAATTGAATCATCTTTTTCCTATGGTGAGAAACGTTTTCTCTGAAATTTCTCTCTTCAAGATTATCATTAGTATTTCAGTCTGATTAATGGAGCGAATGAAGAGAATTATTCTGCTGGGGGCAGTGCTGCCACCTAGTGACTTGGAGAGTTTAAATGTAAGTGTCTTGACAGAGTGTGTCAGGAGGGAAGGGGCCACAGTGGGTCATCTGGTCCGACTTCCCTGCTCAGGCAGGGTTATCCTACAGCACATTGCACAGGGTTAGTTCCAGGTAGTTCTTAAATTATTTCTCCAGTGAGGAATATTCTACAACCTCTGTGGGTGACCTGTATACTTCAGATACTTAGATGCCTTGATGAGGTTCCCCTCTAAGTCATCTCTTCTGGAGGCTGAACAGGCCCAGTTCCTTCAGAGTTTCCTCATAAGGAAGATGTTACAGTCCTTTAGTCATCTTTGTTGTCCTCTGCTGGATCCATTCCAGGAGCTCCATGTCTCTCTTGTACTGGGGAGCCCAGAATTGGATGCAGCATTCCAGATGTCCAAACTCTTGATATTACCAAGAGCTGTAAATTCCTCACTTGGGAGTATCATAATACAAGTATTTGTATTTTTGCGTGCTTACAGGACACTAGTTATTACAGAAGCACAGTTGTGTCTGGTGATATTACTGAAAAACAATCAGACTTGTTAGCACCAATGCAGCTTTAAGAAGCAGGTGTTCTTTATTCTAGTGCTGGATGCATGAGGGGTATCTCCACCAAAATCATGCATCTCTAGTACAGAAAAATCTGTTTATGTAGGTTTTTCCAGAAGAAACATACATGTGGTAGTAATTTCTCCAAAATCATTAACATGTGTTAGTTCCTCTTTGTGCACATGTTCTTCAGTCCTGGGGGTCTGTCTGGTGGTCATAGACCCTAACATTACAGCTGAGCACTTGACCTCATACCTAGGCATACCTAAGCTGGTTCATATTTTGTGAGTCCCTTCTTGGTGAATGTTTAACACGTTCCTACAAAGCAAAGCGTTGTGTGGCTCCATACACTAATGGCTTTGTAGAATGAGCATTGTGTTTTTCCCATTAGATGAGCTGATAGTTCATCTGACAACAGGGATGGGCCTTGTAGACGTTCTTGTGATCACAGTATTTCTGAGAGGGAAAATCTTTATCTTTTGCCAGTGCCAAAATCTGAACGGATGAGCCACAGGCTGGGCAACCTGGTGGATGAGTTTAAGCAGCTGGTTTATCCCCCTGACTGCAGTCCTGATGGGAAGGCTGTAATGCGAAAACAAGGTAAGTAATGGTGGTGCAGACACAAAATGATGTCTGTATTCTAAAGCCTCTGTTTTCAGTTTGTCTCATAGTCTAAAGAATCTGCTTGTGCAACAACTCTGCCAATCTCTACAATGAAGTATTATATCCGGTATTGATTCTTAGAGAGTAGAGGATATTGTGGTATCCAGTTGGAGAGTTGCTCGAGTGACAAAGTGCACAATGAAGTACAGGAAGTAATGTGGGTAAATGACTGCAGAATGTGTATATATAATTTTAGCAACTGTCTGTTTTATGACAGAATAGTAAAATCACTCATGCTTTCAGTTTGTGTTGGTGAGAGAGCAGACTTTTATGCATGGGCCGTTCAGCAAGTTCAAGGTGGGCATCTTAAGGGCTAAAATGTGTAAGTAATGCTGAAGTCCATGTGTAATTTGGGAGTCTATGAAAGGCTGCATAAAGTGAGTGTCAGTTAGCTGAGCTCTCTGTGGAATCATTGCATTCTGCTGTCTCAACAAGAATCCCTTATAAGTTTCATTTGGAGGGTGATGTTTCCATTAGAACACAGTGTTTCATATTTCAGTTAAGATCACTCCTATCAATGAAGTACTGCATGACTTACCTATTGACACCTGTTTCTTAAAAGAAAACATGGAAACTAGGTCTGTGAGTGTGTGGTTGTAAAGCACCATATGCTAATGGCCGTTGACTGTGGTATGTGTAAGAAACATTGATGTCTAATTTTTAAAATCTTTGTGATCTAAAATGTATCTTTCTAGCTTCTGGTGGTCAAACTGAGAAGAGGCCCAAGGTAGAAGTCTCAAAAGATGAGCTGAGGAGTCATGTGCAGAAGGGCACTCTGGGCAAGCTCACCGTACCTGTCCTGAAGGATGCATGTAGGTTTTTGGGGTTGAGGTGTGGAAGCAAGAAGCAGGAGCTCATGGATGCTTTAACTGAATACTTTAATGATTGCTAAGCTGGAAAGGAAGGCCCTGGTTTACTTGTCTGCTTAGAATTTTGATTGCCTTGTGTGGGTGCTGTATCTGTTTAATCTTGCTATGAAAGAGACAGTAACTAAATGTTGCTCTGTCTAGCACTGGAGAAACTTTCTACTTAGTTGTGAAACATCTCTGCTAAGTTGGATTCTGTTGACAGTAGCTAAAGACAGAAGTAAATTTCCTGTGAACTCAGTTCACCCACTGCCCATGGACAGAGTTGTGCCTTGCTGGTTCCTTAATCAAGTTGGACCTTATCCTTTGCATCGCTGTCTGTGCTGTCTCTGCATCCTAAAGACAGCAGAACTCACTTCAGAGTAAGAAAACACAATGGTCTGTGTTAATGGCACCACATGTATTCAAGCAGCAGGTTGAGTCTGTGTCCTAACAGAGAGTATAAATATGTATTACTCTCCAAAACAGCCAGTATCAGTACTAATAGTCAAATTGGGTTCTATTTCACCATCACAATTACAAATATTACCAGCAGATCTCAAAAGGAAAAAAAAAAAAACCATTACTGGGAAGCAGTATCCAGTCCCTTGGGAAAAAAGCTAGCATTTAACAAATCTGCATACACAGGTCTTCCATTTTTAAAAGGCAATACCAAACGCTGATTTCAAAATGGAAAAGAAGTTGCATTCCCCTGAAGGCTGCAAGCATGTATCCCAATTGAATTACTGAGGTGGCATAGAACTTTTCCACCTCTCTAAATGAATATGAGTTAAGACTATTGTGCAAGCTTCTGTACTCATATCTGTGCTTTAAAAATAGATTAGCAAGTTGTGGAGAGAGCCCTTGTTCTGTACAGTATTTTTACTTTTTTAGTCATACTTATGAAGGCTGCAGCTGGATGTTTTGGGTTCTAGACTTCCATTCCTGGTATGCCCCACCTGTCTTGCAGTGCAAGATGACTAAAATCAATGAACAGTTGTTGCTCTTGCTTTAGGAAATTACTAATTGTTTAGTGAAACTCTTAACTTTCTACAGGACACAAACATGGGATACCTGAGGTGTCCATTTTGGTCTGCAGTGTTGTGTCCAGAGATTCCCACATGTGGCTCACAAACTGTCCTGTCACCGGTCTGTAGTGTGGCACATGTAGAGCCAGCTGTGACCACCCTTCTGGCACTGTACTCTCCTAGCAGTGCCAGCATGCTGCTCACTTCTGCCTCCACAATTCCTCCAGTGAGCAGCTAGTCTGCATTGAGCTCTGCAGTACTAAAACTACATTACCTGTTACACTTCCAGTAAGCCTGGATTAGTTATTTTTAAGATTGCCTAAGCACTCAGTTTATTTTGCCTTTGGGCAAAGAAGTTACTGTAAATGCTTGTCTAAGCAAGGCTTGAAGAGTGTAATAGTGACTGTCCTGTGTGTAATTCTGTGAATTGAATTCTGCAAATACCCTTGTTAACATCTCTCTTGTCTTGCTAACCCTCAGGAACACTGTGTTCCAGGCTTTGAATGATTGTGGCACATTTGTTCTAAGTCATTACATCTGCCTCCTGGCTTTTTTTTTTTTAATTTTCTTTTTAATAGCAGGCTATCACATTAAGCAGAATTTTAAAAAGGGATGGCAATGGAGTGCTTTAGAGCAGAAGGACAGTTTTGCTTGCTCAAGTATCCTTTATTTACGCTCCTTGTGTGCTTTCTCTTACATCAGCTGTCTTGGTACAACAGGGCAAATTCTTGGCAAAGTAGTTCTAAACACAACTAGCTCAACAGTCAGCATCAGCAGAAGGGAACAGGAGCCCTTCTACACCTCATACAAATAAAAGGATTCTGAAGTATTTGTATCAAGTTAATCTCAGCAAGGATTACTATTTACAAAAATATACAAACATGGTGTCTTCTGTCTTTCATGAGCTGACTTCATCTGCTTGGGGTGTACTTCCTAAAGGTATGAAGTTAGTGCCTCTGTGGGAACATTACAGGAAAATTTATTTTCCATTCCATTGCACCTAATGGAGTTTCTACACTATTTTATTTGGCATTCTGCAATAGATAACAGGTTTGATATTCCAAAACAGGGGTGTAAACTTTTCTGATCAGAACAGAAATGGATTTATTATACAATATGCATTTAACTAAAACTAGGTCCATAAAACCACCACTAATCCAGACTGCTGTTGGTGCTCCATGCTGCTTTTCCAGGACATGAGATGAATACAGCATTCTCTTCTTGAGACACATACTAATTTATCTGAAAAATTACTTGTTCTTTTCTTCCTTGGCCATGACTTAAAATGGTTCATCTTCAGGCAGGTGACTACACTGCGTAGCTAAAAAAGCATTGCAGTTTTTAAAATCAACCAGATGTAGGGTACTCATCAGCTACAACAGGCTGCTCTCTGCCATGCCTTTTACACTTAACTTCCCTGGGAAGCCCAGCCTCAGTCGTAACAGTCCATACAAAGAAAACTGATGGGAGTACAAATTACTGCATTGCAATAGCCTTAAGGGAACCTGTGAGCAGCTTACCTTTACAAGCAGAAACACTCCAGTTAGTTGCAAATACTTCACTAAGAGAATGACAATTCTATTTAGCTTTGCAGTATTTTTATTTTTTCTTAAAAAGTCAGTACTTAAAAATAATCAAGTTAAGACAGTTCCCCTTGTGTACTGCCATAAGATTTCTGCTCCCTGTGCACCTCTTACATAAGTCTCTTGTCTGGGTTCAAGAACACCATGCTACGCACTGATCTTGGCTCAGCTGCTGCTACCTAGTAGCTGCTGCCTGCCTTATACCTGCCTGTGCTGCTCCATCACTTTTTGGCTCCAGCAGCCTGAACACAGGGAACTTTTTCCTCAGTAGCCTAAACCATTTAGAAATGCAGAGTTACTCATGCCTGCTGGAGGCTGGAGCTTAGCAGAAATACTGCAACACAGAGAAAGCTGACAGATGGGTTAAAAAAAGCCCTGAGCAGGAAGACAAGGGGGGGAAACTATTTTTTTCTGTCCTTTTAAACATAAAACAGGAAACACAGTTGTACAGTCACTTTTTCAGAAATAATACAATGAGAATGAATGCACTGGGAGTGGAGTAACAGAAAAGTGGGGGGATAGGAGACAGAAACACTAAGAATTAAGCCATTATTAAACAAGAATGTGGCATTTTGAAGTGAAACATCGATACCAAAATTATCATCTCAACTGAAGCAAAATATTAACTTCCCCTAATTTGCACTTTTCTATTACACACACACACACACTCATGGGCACTTAGACCAACAGTCTTTCTATAGCTTGCTGTACAGACTGGATCTGAGGCTTTAGCTGTGATCCCTCCTTGATGGTGATGGAGCAGGCGATGACAGGCCGGGAAACACCGCATGCCCGGCCCAGGGCTTGCTTGGAGCGCACGAACACATAAGGTACGTTCTTGTCCTCGCAGAGAAGAGGGAGGTGCAGGATGATCTCCAAGGGCTCTGCATCTGCTGCCATCACAATGAACTCTGCTATCCCTCTGTTCAGTGTTTTGGTGGCTGTAAAAGAAACTAGAGAGTCAGTCTAGGTCTTTCTGGAAAGCACATCTAATGTAAAACAACTTCAGGAGATGTTGAAAGTGGCATCAGTGGGAAGATGATCTAGTGCATGAGACATAGGTTCTAAGAGATTACTCAGTTTCTATCCTTAGGGATTGTGGGTTTTTTACAAGTTTGACTAGGCGAAGCCCCAAGAAAGTGCAGGAAGCCACTATGTGAGCAGGTTGTACTAGAGGTACCTTCAAACCTAAATCTTTTATGGTTCTGAACTGGTTAGGCATTTTGTAATCCCATGTGCCATGATTACAAACCATGCACCAGGAACACAATTTGGGAATCTAGCAGAACTGCAGATAAATGTCAAAGAGGTTACAGTTTAGTTCTGTCCCTGAATATTGCTAAAACAACCTTGAAGGAGGAGAAAAAAGACACATATCTGCACTAACCAGATCTATATAAAATGACTGATTCACAGCTACAGAGAAAAGACAATCTCTACCCAAAGCATCTCACAAAATCCTTGTTATGACTTGTAGCACACTTTTCAGCATACAAGTCTCACCTTCATTGGCTCCCTTGCGTAGCTGCTTATAGTTGCAGGACTGCTGCACAAGATCCAGCAGTGTTTTGGTGAGCTGTGCATCAGCCAGCGGGTAAGCTTTGGGATTCACTTCTGCCTCAGTCTAAAAGGAAAAGTAGAGAGTTTTACAATAGGAGCAATGGAGGGTTTGGTTCCATCAACACTGCGCAGGCATCATGCCCACCACATATATTCATTGCTGGATTCGTGTCTCATCTGCCCTGCCCATATAGAAGAAACACCACCGCATTTTACTCCTAAAAGCGTAAGGATTCTTATTGTGTCAAAGGAAGGGGAAAAGTAAGAATGATATGCTTTACATCAAAGTAAAGAGTGTATCTACTCACAATCTACACCCTACAAACCTGAAGCAGTGCACTTATGGGCCAGTCTTCAGGTGTTTTATGCCACAAAGTCTACACAAAATGAAGCACTTCAGTGCACATTAACAGTGCAAATTAACAGACTAACGAGAATTTTGAAGAAATCACCAGAAGGGCACGTATCGGGGTTATTTCTGCAAACCACAAGTAGCTTCTAAAAGTTAAAATGGGCAGCGGAGTGGCACAGCAACGAAGTCGCAAGGCGTGTTAGCAACCGGCGCTGGCAGAACCGCGGTCTCCGGCTCCCAGCACGGCACGGGGGTGACCCCAGACACCGAGTTCCCCGTTACCGGCTGTCCCCAGGATCGCCAGCCCCCCCGGGCCTCCTCCCCCGCAACGGGCCGCAGCCCAGCCGGCCCGCACGGCCTCCACGTGCTGCCCGCCGCGCAGCCAGAAGGCGGCCTCCCTCTATCCCACGCCCTCCGGAGGAAGAGTGGTACGAAGAGAAGAAGGAAGAATAGAAGAAGGAGGAAGAGCAGGCCGGGACCCGACACCACTCACCATGGCCGCGGCGCGGTCGCTGCTGTTGGCCTGAGCGCGCTGCGAGGGAAGAGGCGGGAGCGCTGCTGCGGCCGCCGGAAGGGAGGCGGTCCGGGGCGGAGCCGTCGTTTCCGCGGTGGGCGGAGCTGCGCGGCAGTCTCGGCGGCGGCTGATGGCGGCGGGGTCGGTGGGGCCGTGCGGCGATCACGGGCCTCGGTGGGCGCTACCACTCCACCCGCCGCTCTGCCTAGCCTGCGCCGTGGAGACCCTTGGCGACTGCAGCGCCTCGGTGGGCACGTCTGCCCCGCCACCCCTTCTCGTGTGCGGCCGGGCTGCCGCTTCCCTCCCCCCCCCCCCCCCCCCCCCCCCNCCGCCCCGCTGCCGCTCTTCGGCGCTCAGTTTGGGGCCGGGGCCCGGCCGGTGTGGCCTTCGGCCAGCCCTGTCGCCTCAGCACCCGGGCCCTGGTGGCCCTTTTCCCCTCAGGATAGTGGGAGCAGCACGGGGGTCGGGCCCAAGGCCTAACGGGCTACTGTGTTTGATCCGTAGCTGGTGCGCAAGAAGCACGTCCTGTCCCGTCTCCAGGATGCCCTAGCCTGGCAGGCGCTGACAATCGTCCAGCTGCTGGCACCAGACGAGAGGGTGTGCATGCATTTGATAGGAACTCTCTTTGGTAAGAGCTCTGCTGAGACCTAGTGCAGCAGCTGGGAGGAGGCAGTTACCTTTTGTTGAATACATAGGAAGCTTCCCCACATTTGAAGGCAAAAAAAGAGCAAAAGAATATTGAGGTGCCTATCTCCATACTCCACCGTTCTGTTAAGTGTGCAATTACTCTCTGCAGAAAACTGACTGTCACTGATTTAGAACAGGTTAATTAATTTTCTCATTCCCCAAGGTGCAAGATTGGCATGTTTATAAAGCTCTTGCAGTTTTCTTGATGTATCTGTAAAGTTCTGGAGAACCAGGAGTGCCTGGCATTTTACTCTTTTCTGAATGCCCACCATTCTGATCTCATGCCTCTGGAGTTATATGAAGATTCATACAGAAATCAAAGTGTGAGCTTAAAAACGTGTTGCAGGATTTGGTTTCGAATGTGCAAACCACAAATCAATGTAGTGGATTCTTTTGCACCGCCACTTTACATTTGTGGAAATCTTTGTTGCTATACAGCTAAAATCTGCTGCTTTCTGGTGAGTCAGCCTCAGCAAAATAGTGTTTAGCAGGATGTCAGAAAGTGTCTTTCTAGCAGGTCTCTATGATCTTGAACTTCTCTTACTGGTTTCTGTTTGCATAGCAGGGAGATGTCTTGGAAACATCTAAAATCTTGATGGAGAAGAAATAATGGTTTAAATGAGGGAACAGTAAAGCAGGAAGGGAAAGGTGGAGGGTAGAAATAAGAGTGCCTTCAAAGAGCAAATATACCAGATTCCATTAATTCCACTATCTCCTCTGCACATCACAGATAACTCTTTTTCTTTGGGGAAAATTAACCTATAAGACCCTGTCCCTGCCTCGACACACTGAATAGTTCAAACAGTTGATTTGTGTTGTGCATGTTTTAGAAGCAGTTTCGTTAAGAAACAGAACTTTATGCAATTTTCATTTTTTTAATTGCACCTTTTTTTTTTTAAATAGTGTGTGCACACTTCAGAGTAGTGAAAAGAGTGATGATTGTGGTCAATTCAACCCTACACTATATGACCCTAACACAAAATACCCTAGAAGACAGGGATGCTGTGCATGCATTTCAATGTTCTTCTCTGCTTTAATAATTCACTGAGAAGAGAATTCTCTTTATGACTGGGTGGTTTGAGGACATCTTTGGGTTTTACTCTACTTGGTGTAACTCTTAGAGCATTTGGAATCCCAGTCTAAGCTTGAGGCTACAAATAATGCCGTGTTCATTTTCAGTACAGCTTGGATGAACCAATTTCTGTTTGGTGCAAGAATATAAGAGGGACCTCCCAAAAGTTTGAGCAGTGTTTTGGAGGAAGTATTAATGGTGAATTCAGGAAAATACATTTGGAGAGAGACTATTGGAATAAGCACAGGCAGAAGAAAGAGGGTTTAGAGAAGTAGCGTGTGGAATGTTATGTACGAGGTTGTGTATTTCAGATAAGCCTGAATTTTATGCACCTAATATTGTAATGTTTGATAATGCTGTATACAAATCTTTTCTAGAGTTACTAAGGATTGGGCAGATGAGGCAGGAAATAAGTAATTTCTTCACCTGCCATAACATTATTTTAGTTGATCAAAATTCTGAGACATCATGGAGCCTCCAGAGGAGAGGTCGTTTGATTGTGTTATAAACGAGGTGAGCCAAATTGTAATTAAAAAAACCAAAATTTATTTTCGCGTGACAGCGAGTACGGAAACGAAACAGAAAAAAATCACAGCCACAATAAAGACCAGTTCGATCCCGGGAATCGAACGGGGTGAACGCGAGACAGGCCTCTATCGCACCTGTCTCCCCTTAGTTCACAAAATCCCACCACTAAAGGTCCAGTTTTTATACATTGTAGTTCCCCCGAGGCAGGGTTTCTTTTGTCCAGTAGTCTGGGTATTGATATTCATCGGTCTTCTTTTGGGATTTTGATTTTTCTGAGTTGGTTTTCAGGGGGGAACAGAAGAGATGTTTGAGTGACCATCGCAGACGTCATTTAGTTTCTCGGGCAGATGTTTCGATCATTAGGCATACTTGCTGGCCCATTTCCAGAGGAGCCACATCTATTCATGTACTGATCTCCTAAATCTTCCTCTGACCTGCCCCCCCTCATCCCGGAATTCTTCTTTGAACTGTTTTCTCTGCTTTTATATCATTTTATTTTCAGGCACAAATTAATACACAGAGGTTATTCACAACAATTGGATGTATTGAAACAAGTGATTTAGTGTGGCAGAAGTGGGGATCCAAACCATATGCCTGGTACTATAGGTTGAAAGAGGCTAGGAGGTAGAATTTCTTGTCTGCTAGGGTGTAGTAGAGTGAGACAATGGTTTATTTTAATATATTCAATCTTATGCTCTCATTGTAAAATTAACTTGTGATGCCTTCAGGTTCAATTTAATGTTGGAATAGTTTCCAGATGATTTAAACCTCATATTTAAATTTACACCTGATTTGGTTTCAGGTTTTTCAGTACTGTGGAGGGAGAAGACAGTTCACAGTAACTGTTAAGAATGGAGGACACAAAGGACAAAACTCACAGCCGGGCTTTGACTTCCATCATTCTAGGGTGTTTCAGATGTGTAATACTGGGTACACACAGTGAGATGTGGTGGTGGCAGCAATTACATATTCCCTGATGTAGGTGGAGCCATTGACTTCAACTCTAAAGCACGTAAAAATTTTGCAAGAGAACTAAGTGTCTCATGTCTCTGTGTCCTGCTTATGGAGGCACCTTTTGCGATACTCCCAAAGAGTATCCACCCCTGTCTGACAAAATCAGGCTGGTGTCATGTGAAGCAGGGAAAACATACCAGTTCTGAAAAAGAAAAAAAAAAAAAAAATCAGCTCTTTTAACAAGAAGGAATTACAGCACTGGTGATCAGAAGTACGAATGAGTTCCATGACCTATTGTGATTTATCTTCTAGGGATGTTGCATTCTGTGGAAGACAGCAGTGCCCTGAACCTATTAGTTGAAGGTGAGAGACAAATGCCATATCTCAATTACTGGCAGTTTGTGAAAGGGAGAATCTGTCTGGTCTGATACCTATAGTGAGATGCTCAGTTTTGACACAGCTTCAGTGGGGAAGACCATATATATCCATGCAACAAAAGGAGTGGTCTGCTCCAATATTGGGGGGCAAGAGAGTGTGTGTATGTTTAAATATTTAACATTTCTCTCACAGGTTTTGTGTGTGTCACAAATTCAGATGGGTAACAGTACCTCAACTTTGGCATCTTTTGCCAAAATAGTCAAAGCAAATGGAAATCTATGGGATCTACTGCTTTCTCCTCAGGAGTACAGGGTATTTGTGATTTAGGCTGTAGATTCCTCTTTGTGAGCCGTCACTCATTTGAAAACTGAAGGAAACATCTGCAGAGCTGACAAAGGATTCTCTGCAGTCCAGTTAACTCTGGGCAACTCTGCTGAGTCTAGCGATATCAGCAGGGCAATGATGTATTTCGTGCTCAGCCATATAAAGTAAAATGACAAACTTCTTCCAGAGGGATTTTAATTTTGAAATGGGGTTGAAAAATAGAGAAGTCTTTCTGTCATGTTACTGGTCTGTTGAGAGATGGATGCTCTCTAACTGAGCAATTTTAATTAGTGTTGCCTTAGTCTTGAAAGTTTTTTAAGTTTCTGAGAGTTTGGGGCAAGAAAGGACTATTAAACCATCTATAAATCATCTGTCTCAGACATGCTTCTGTTGAGATGCATAGCTCTGTAGCTGAAGTAGGTTTAGTATTGCCTTGAATATACCAAGAAATGGTGAACCCAGAAATCTCTGGTATTTCTTTTTAGAATGCTTTCCTAGAATATGAATCAAAAGTGTGGGTTTTCTAAGTGAGTCATGCCATGACAGCAACCTACATCCAAGACAGCCTTACCGAATCCTGTGTAGAAATGTGTGCAGTGTCTCAGTAAAGGGGCTATTGCCTAAAGTTTATCTGCTGAACATTCAGGTGCCAGTTCTAAAAGTATTGGAAGAGGAACTTTGCTTCCTGCAATTGACCTGCTGGTATATGTGTGGAGGCACAGGCAACCTTCCAGCGTCAAGCAACTCCCTTGTGATTTTATTAGGGAAATCCCAGGTGATGTGTTGTCACTGCCTGGCAAACATAATTTTTTGCTGATTTCTCTCTTTAGTACAGAGCTGACAGAGTTCTTAAAATTTCAGTGAACCAATAATAATAGCACTTACTTGGGGCTGAGGAGATGAACAGCACCACTCTGGTGACTGGCGCCTTGTTTTTTGGTAAGGTGTGTGGGATAACTGAAATGGGGAATGGCTGATAGACTTCACTTACCTTAGGGACACTTGAAGGAGGGACAGCAGCTGAAGGAGGAGCTCAGAGTGTGAATCTAAAGATCCTCAGCAGTTTCAGTTCTGATGTCTTCTCTGGAAGGATGCATTTTTAAAGGCAATTTTCATGCAGTAGGAAGCCTGGTCTATTCAATTACCATAATTTTTTATGCTTTTAAACTAGGTGAGTTTTTTCCCCTTTCTTTCCTGATTCCTTACATTCATTTGGCTGCCCCGAGGCTCAGTTTGTCACTTGCAGCTCATTTCCATGCGTGGTTTGTAGTGCAGCCAAAGAAGGACTGCTGGAATGATGGCTCAGAGAGCTTGAGCTGGGCTATCGGAAGTAATAGTGCTGGGAATGTAGGAATGCTGCTGTAACCCTGCTCTGTCAGCACATCTGCGCTCATTTCATTTCTAAGCTCTTTGCTCACTGGTCTGCTAAAGCCCCATGGAAGATGGATTGTGAGTGCTCTTGTATGTGCATTACTGATCCTGTTTTTTCTGCCTAGTTCTGGTGCAGCTTGTTGTGGAACTGAAGTCAGAACAGTACTTACACTGCATTTTGGGTGAAAGTCAGAAGGAGGTCAGTGGAGTTGAGTTCTCTTCCCCTTCCTTCCAGTCTTTCAGAGGTTGAGGAATGAGTGGCCCTGCAAGATTGGGATCACAGAATCATAGAATGGTTTGGGTTGGAAGCGACCTTAAAAACCATCTAGTTCCAGCCTTCCTGGCATGGGCAGAGATGCCTTCCACTAGACCATGTTGCTCAAAGCCCTATCCAGCCTGACCTTGGATGTCCTAATGCCAATTCCCCAGCAGTGTTATTGTCTACCATGGAGTTTTTATATTGTTCTCATGATGGCTTGCAGCCATAGGGCTTCATGATACTTTTATGAAGCTCTATGGTTTCCTCAGATAATTCTTTTCCTACTTTACGGTTTCAGTTATATGAGGAGCTTTTTCAGCCAACTTACTTTCTTCATTCCTAAGTTTATGATGGTCCTATGGGGTACAAAAAAAGGGATGTAACAAAAGTGGTGAGAAATTAATCTGGTTCATCTGCTCATGTAAGAGGTGGAGGGGAGAAAGAGGAAAAGGAACAACAAGCAAGCAATTCCTTGAATTCATTTAAAGACATTTTGGAGACTAAGTGTGGTATTCAGGGTTTTCCTGTGATTTATCATAAGCGATGAAGAGGACCCATCTTTGGAAAAGATCCTGTTCTGGAAAATTATTCATCACTGAGAACTTGATGGTTTGGGTGCATTTCTGCCTTTGGACCGTGTCCTCATCAGTGAAACATTTTCCTTCTCTGTCTCCTCTACAGCTGTGCAAAGCAACTACCATGAGAAGCAGCCTGCCCACATTTTCTCTCTTGGGCAAGCTGGCAGATGCCATCCCAGGCTTTGCTGACATACTGGTAGTAAAGCACAGTGAGTAGTACGTCATGTCCCACTGAAGGGTGGTATTCACAGCCCTAGTACACAAGCATTCATGCACTCCCTTGTCCTCAGATGTGTTCATGAAGGTCACACAGGAAGCCTGTCCAGAAGTCAGAGTGGCAGTCAGGCCTCATGGGATATAGGTCAGAACATCAGAACCTTCATAGGTGGTTATCGTTCTTCTAGTCAGGCAAAAGCAGCCTCTGTGAATTGAGTTTGTGGGTCTGCCTCACAGGCAACATACATTTAGGGGTTTTTTTTCCTTGATCCAGTGCTTGTGGGTCCATTGAGCAAGCTGAACTGTTTGTGGAGGGAGCTGGGATGATGGATCTTTGTATGGTGAACAGTGAGCTCCACTAGCTGTTTATTACTGTACCTCTGCTCAGAAGGACAGATGGTGCTGAGCACATCACCTAATTGTGGCATTCATTAACCTGCATACACCAGTCTGTCCAGTAGGCTTTTTCAGGTTTTTAAGGGAAATAGGTTGGTGTTTTTAAAATGTCAGTGCATGTTTGCTGTTCCTGTTCCTCATACTAGGTGATGTAGTGGATCATCTGCTGATGGGCTTGACGTACCCAAATGAAGGTATAAAGGCTGCTGTCTGCTACTTGTATGGCAAGCTGTACTCCTCTCCTGTTGGCACAGAACAGCTCTCAGGACACTTTGAAGAAAGGCTGTGTGGTGTCTTCTTGAATACCCTGGGGTGTGCGCAGACAAAGGAGCTGCAGGTTAATTGTTTGGGTAAGGCATTGCTGAGAGAAACTGCAAGGTGCAAGGGAAGGCTTAGAAAGAGGAAGAAAGCCTTGGCTGGTTTAGATGCTCTAATGTGAGTTGTTCCATAGAGGGTGGTTATGCTGCTTGTCCAAAATCATCAATCCTTTCTGTTACTCCATAGCAATGAAGTGGCCCAGATCTGCTGCTGAGCACCCCCAAGCCCCTGTGTTCCCTGATGCCTCACATTTGCCCAGCACTGATTAATCTTCAGTCTCTTCAGAGTTTGTGCTATGGCCTGATTATCCCTCAAAGTGTCTGAATGCAAATACTGTTCGTGGGCAGGTGGGTTTTGTAGAGCAGTGGGATGGAGTCTAAAAAATACAGTCTTTAGATGTGGAACATCATGTTAATTAGATGTAGAGCTAATGTGGAAGTGGCACTTTCTTGTAGTTACCCTTCCAAGTGCATGTTTCAGCTGTTGCTGGGGAGCACAATTTCAGCCTTTCTGACATTGCTTCTTTGTAAATCATGTAGGGAATTAATTTTTCTAGAAGAAGGCAAGCAGGAGCTGGATTGCTTCTCAGCATATCTACTTAACTACTAGAAATACATTATGATTCCTTTGAAAGTAGAATTCTGTAGCTCAGACAATACCCCAGCTCAGACAATTCAGCTCAGTGAATTTGTACTGATGTGTGCTGATGATTTTCATCAATACCTGTAGCAGTGATCTATACTGTTATACTGAGGGTGTTTTTTGGAGTGTGGTTATCCTTGAGCTGAACATAGCTGTTTCTGTAAGAGCCTGTGAAAATAGAAGGAGAAGTTAAATGCCTGTTCTCTAGGAAGTGTTCTAGGGAAAACGTCTTGTCATTTGAGTGACTCACTGACTCCTTGGAGAAGAATGCAGGTCACGAGCTCTCCCAAGAAACAGTTTAAGGTGTGTTTACTAAGAGAAGATAACGCAAGTAGAGGGCTCCTGAGATGTGTCCTTGTACATATGTGACTCTGAGAAGGAACAAAGAGCAGATCAGACCAGCAAAAAGTATCAACAACAAGGGGTTGTAAGACATGGGGGTCCATGGCAGTATCTGGGTTCACAGTGAGAAGAAGCTCCCTAAGCTGGAGGTGAGGCCCTCCAAGAGAGGGGAGGAAGTTGGCAACAAGTTCTAGTCTGTAAATACTCATGTGTTAATATAATCCTTACTGTGCTGTTCAGTATTGTGCTCATTCTTGCTCCCCCTTTTGCAGGTTTGCTAAAGGAGCTGCTGAAATCTGACCGTTTTGTATCTATTCTTATGAATAATTCAAAGACAGAGGAGGAGACTGAGAACCCTGACTTTTTAGTAGGGGAAAATCCACTGCCACTT
The DNA here is from genome assembly GCA_008694505.1 of Cyanoderma ruficeps. Lineage (NCBI taxonomy): Eukaryota > Metazoa > Chordata > Aves > Passeriformes > Timaliidae > Cyanoderma > Cyanoderma ruficeps. The sequence continues at coordinate 300,296 of VZDJ01000041.1, forward strand.
GTTCTCAAAAAGGTAATTGCTGAAGTTAATAGTGAAAGTTAGTAGTGAATTAAAAGTAAATTAAACTTAGTAGTGAATTGTTGGTGTGTGTAATTTGCTGGCCTGTAATGAACCTTTATCTAAGGCACTGTATATATAAAAAAGCAGAATGTTCTGTTACCAACACCAGCAATAGAGGCTGCCCTCAAAATTGGAATGCCTCTGTTGATCACCTTCTTGCTCATTCCTGCATCCTGGAACGTGGAAAATTTTACTCCTGGCCTTAGCTGATTTTACTCACTTACACTTGAGGTCTGATACAGTACATGCAGCACCAGCATGACTAAGCCTATCATGGGTAAGAACCACTCTGTTGTGGTTCTCATGTGCTTTTTTGAGTCTCTTTGATTCAGTGTTTTATCTTACCTTAGCAAGTTTAATCTGTGAACTAAATGTCAAAAGAGAGATCTTAATTTATGTTTTAAATTTTAAAAAGTAGAACAAACTGTGTCCTACTCATAGCTGTATAGCTGACTCCCTTTGTCCTTTTGACTTTTGCTTCCAAACAGCTCTTGTTGACCAGAGATGAGATGTTACAGGCAGCGAGTTCTCACTGTATGGCTGCAGTGCTGGTTCACTCTCCTAGCAGATATGCTCCTGCTTTTATCCATGCAGATGTCCCAGGTGAATAAATCCAGTAGCATTTTACTATTCATTCCCCAGTATCAAAGCTGCCTCTAGCGGTTTGGTTTAGGAATCAAGTGGGTTCCATGAAATCCACCGATGGCATAATGTGGCGATTTTGTACCAGGTGATTTTAGGAGCAGGAGGGAAGAGTATGTTTTGAACTGAACGTTTAGAAGCAGGTGTCACCAGGCAGAATGGAGTTTCCACAGAGAGAATTTGGCCAAGTCCTTGAGGTCAAGGTCCTTCTTGCAGAACCTTAGATACGAGCCTAAGCAGACTGGGGTTCCATCTCATTCCACTAAATATTCTAAGTTTGCTCAGATTTTGGTCTAGGATTTAGCTTTAGAATGCAGCTATAGGAGATGGTTTATTATTTCTCTGTAATCCCAAAAGACAGAACTACTTTCATGATACAGATTCTTTGGGAGATGTAAAAGTCATGAGGGAAAAAAGGTTACTGCATCTGTGGTAAAGCCTGCTTTGTGGCTTTTCATTTGTGCCAAAGGCTAGATCCACAATTCAGCTCCTTCCTATTGAGTTTGTACTGGGAAGATGCCTGCCCATGGGTTTCTGCTCTCCAATCAACTCTTTTTGAAGACTAGCATGCCCCTGAGCATCTACTCTGTTCTCCATTCCTGCCATTTCATAGTACAGCCATTCTCCCTGTGGCTGTTGCTGTTTCCTCGTTTCCTCCGCCTCCTTCCTCTGTTCTGTTCTAGGAGCAGCTGTGCCATGCTGTGAGCAGCCTGCCTCTTACCAGGGTGACCTTATTTGTGTGTATGTTTGCAGAGTTCCTCTTTGAGTGTCTCTTGTGCAAAAATGAAATCCTCATGTGGTCACTGTACTGCTGCTTGCTCCTCCTGACTGAAGAGCGCCTTTTCTTCTCCAAGTGTCACACCGTCTATGGTGAGTCATCAACCTTTCTGACAGAGTGACTGCAATAATTCTCCTGCCTCTAGTTGAATTCCAGTGCTTTACACACAATCACAATTTCCAGTCAGGATGGATAAAGGACTGAAAATAAGTACCTATCACACATGTTTGTGATGTCCAATGTAGTTTGAATTTACAGTGTCATTGTCCTAATGAGTTTCTGATGAGCATTAATTCATTATAATAACCAGTTATCAAGATTGACATTCTCTGAGTTAATATTAAATATTTCTGTGGATATGCCAAGAATAGATTTAGGAAGAATGGTTAAATTCCTTCTGTTCTTTGGGACTTACCTCCAGCAATGAAGGTTGAGGTGTGTTATGAGGGAGCTGAGTGAACACTCAACAGTTTTGGACAGTTATTTCTGTCTAGCTCAGAAGCATAGTGGTTCAAATCTTTCTTCCTTTTAAAAATGAATTTTGCTTCCATTCTGGAATCTGGAATGTTAAAAACCTCCCTGTGACTTCTCTTGAATGTGTACAGGCATTGAATCTCTGGTGAGGAGTCTCCAAGATGTCCTGCTGCTGAACAATGTGGAGTTGCACAAACAAGGACTCCTGCTCTTTACTGAAATACTGAAACGGTAAGGGGGTACCCTGTCAGGCTTGCACAGGCAGTTTGGTACCCCAAAATGGAGACTGTGGGGCTTTTGCTTTTTAAGATTTTCTTCCAAGATCAGATATCTACACACAAGACTTTTCTGTGTTTTAAAAATGGTGCTGCACAATCTCATCTCCTTTATTCTTGCAAAGAAGGGCTTGATGTTTTTTTGTGAACCTCCCAGCTTGTCCTATCTGGGCCTGGATCCACCACTGTATCTTCTTGCTTCCTTTCCAGTCAGGGACGTGAAATCTCTTCTCAGCAGACAGAGCAGGAGAGAAGGCCAGGAAAATCCTGGAGTGCGTGAGCAGGCCAGTTCCTAAGTGTGCCTCTGTGACAAAACAAAGCATGCAAATCCCAGGGCCTCTGGTCTTCTGTCATCATCTGAGCTAAATTCAAACTGCAAAAAAAAAAAAAAATTCTAGGCTGAAATATTAATGTCTTCTGTCACTTTTCCCCTCTTGTTTTCTGCTAAGAAATAATATACACTGGCTTGTTTTTCTTCTGTGCTTCCTGTTCTTGTGTCTATGATCTTGTTCCTATCCTGCCATGCTAGTGACAGAGCCTTTTTTTTTGCCACTTAGATCCCCCAAGAGAACCCTTGAGCAGAATTTTGGAAATGTCAGTCAATTTTGTAGCAAGTGGCAGGGTGAAAAAGAGAAGAAAAAGCAACAGTGCTAGAACAGTGTGGTGATGCCAATGTGGGATCTGTCAAAAAGAGAGACCAGAATGTGGGGAACACTAATTACAGCATTTATGCTTGTAAAACAAAGAGAACACTCTGTGCAGTTTTTGTAATTTTCTTGCACACTCATTCTGTTTCTCTGAGCTTTGCCTTAGAAATCATGTTTTATTTAAAATTATCTCATAGTGGGGAAAGGGACCTTGTGCTGGAACCTCTTGTCTTGGTTTTAGCTTGCAGCTGGATTCTCTTGTGTAAGTCAGCCACACATTCTGGTGAGGTCCACGCAGAACGTATTGCTCCCCTTGGCAGTATGTCAGGAATGTTGGGTAGCTCTCCCTGGACTGGCCTTTGTCCCAGCATAATTAAAGTAGCAGGTGCAGTTTGGGACCCAAAGATGAGAGGCTGCAGGAGGCTGCAAGAGTGCTGCCCTTCACACTTTCCCCCCAGGCCCTGAAGATATCACATACTGAAAGTGGATTTGTGCGTCTTGAATGGGTCAGCAATACTCCTCCATCCCTTCCTCCCTGTATGAGTCAGTGAAGACTTTTTTCTTCCTGATGTGTTTTACTTCAGAAGGTCGGTGATTAAAGAAAGGAAATACAGAGGATTAATAGAATTACCCAGTGTAAGTAGAAGCAACTTGGAAATTCAGTTTTCAGTGCATCACTTGTGGCTTGGCTCCTGATGCCTGAGTTCCACAAGTCCTTTTCCTTGCCATGCCCACCTCATAGCTTTATCTCACAGCAGAATGTGAGGTGGCTGCGAAGCTGGATTCCATCCCACTGAGCAACTAAAAAGGATGGTTCTTCATTAGTTCCCTTTTTGCCATATAACTGAGCTACTAGTGTAATTTCTACTGAAGTTCACTTTGCTTTCCCATTTCTACATGAGAGCATGTGCTCCTGGCTTGCTTTAGTTGGGCACAGCTGAGAAAATTAAATAACAGGGAATACTTTTGGCTCTGTCATGCTGGGCTGCTTTTCTTGCTTCACTTTGGAGGCACTCTCTGGCAGGCTGTTGGTGCCTCTTGTCTGCATGTAGCTGCCTATCTTCCCCCTGCCCTCCCAACTGTACCTGACTTGCCACAGCCAAATGAGCATAGTCTGCCATTTACACAGTTCTGTTCAATAATGGGATTAATGGCCTGTTGTCGCTCCATGCTCTCATGCTGAATGCTCAAAGGTGTTGGGTCATATATGACCAAAATGCTCCCTGTCAAGAAGGATTGTCAAAACAGTTGGATTGTTTTTATTGTCCTGATTACTTTTCAAGTTTAGTTTCCTATCCTGGCAGCATCTGGCATTAGGAGTGTGGTGAAAGAAGCTACTCTCATGGCACTATCCTTATTCTGGGATGTGATATTTACTTGTATACTTAAAAATATAAGTTGATAGATGAACTCATAAATGCCAGAGCAGATGGCCTGAACATAAAGTCCTAGGCACAGAGGTCACTATATTTTGCAAAGCTTGCTTTTCTTGTGCTTTTCATGTTAGTGTTCTGGAGTAGTCACACAGTTACCCAGGCTGTAGGTGTTTTATCATGGTAGTGCTTCAGACTGGTTAAAATTTCCTCTTTATAGCAAACCCTCTACCTGGTCAAGTCTGAGAGTACACCCTTGAGAGCAACTGGCTTTTAATACTGAAAAATGTGGCTGCAATCTCATGGCTTAGCTGTCCATTTGCTGAAATGAGGGAAGTGCAGTACAGTTACCTAACTTTGACAACATTCTTCTTGCTTACTTTGTTTCCTCTTCACAGGCAACCAGTGGAAATCAAATTATTTACAAGCCAAGGTGTATGTATAGAAGCCATTGATGTTTTGGTGGAGACAATGAACTGCCCAGTGCTGGACGTGGCAGTGGAGGCTGTGAAAGCTGTGGCAGCTTTCCTGAGGTAGGCAGGAATGTATTTGCAGACTTTTCTTCAGATAGATCTGTTGATGCCATCTTGAGCTTTGCAGTTCCCCTGTGGCTGTGTGGGTGAATGTGCTCTGCAGTGAATGTGCTCTGTGCTCTGAATGTGCTCTGCAGTGGGACTTGTGGCTGAGGCAGGCGTGAGTACAGCAGAGCCAGCTTCCCACCCACCTCAGGAAAGCTGCCAGAGCAGTGAAGCTGTGGCAGGCAGCAAGTCATTGCAGCAAGGACCTAATGTTCCAGGCAGGCTTGTACAGCAGTTGCTGTGGCTTTGTCACTCTGTGCCCCATCCAGATTGGTAAGAAAAATAAGCATAAGACTCTGGACAGTCATGGGCTTCCTGACTGTAGTGGGAGCAGACAGAGCACTGAGGGTGTGTTTGGGCTCATGTGTGGGTGCAGGCACTATTCAGATATTCTGACTTACTATGGTCTGCTGGAGAGAAGTGGCAATGGCATATTTCCATCAGAAGAGCAGTTATTTCTGATGGTGTTACCTTCCTAGTGGAATGTCTCCAGTGGGGGTTGTGCATCTTGTCTTTCTCTTGTTGAGGAAGGACCATCTGAGCTCCCCTCCAGTCCCATTTGAAGAGCTGCAGAAGCTTTTGGAGGCAGTGCTGAAGCGATGTGCCAACCTTTCCCCATCACAGAGTAGTAAGAGGCATGCAGTAAGTCAAAAGTTGTTGCTTGTTGGTAGGACCAAACAGGACAGGGATGATCTTCCTAGGACATTATTTGGCTGTTTTATATATATTCCATCCCCTCACTTAAATCCTCCATGGCTGTTTGGTTCTCTGCTATTTCTTTTGATCCTTGTGCCTCAAGATGGTACCAGACTTGGAAGCAGGTGAAGATGGATGCAGGTGAATGTTATCTTTCTAAATCAGTGAAGTTCTGTGGGACACCACTTGAGCATGCTACTCTTTCTATGTGTCAGTACTCCAAAGTAATTTGAACTTCCCCTTCTTTCCACCCCCACCTTGTAGGCTGCATTGGTCAATCTGTTTTTTCAGCAATGAGCATTTCTTGTTCTACGTTCAGTTCAAGTGTGTCATCATATATGCACTGTGATCCCTTAGCAAGGGAGTTAGCCACTATTTGAACTAGAAATCCTTTCCTATTCCTGGCATGGGTAGTTAGTGTGATGTGTTGCTGGGACCTCTGCACCTCTGAGAGAAGCCCCAGTTACAGATGGCTAATGAAAAGACAAAGGCTGAGCCTTCTTGCTGCAGGCTTAGAGCCATGTAGGTTTAGATTGCATGCCAGTAGTGACAAGAACACCTCAATGCTCAAAGGAGTAGCAGAACTCCAAATTCTTGATGAACGATTTTTAGACCCAAGTTCTGTGGTACCAGGTATTGGCCGTCCCTGCCTGAAGAAGGCAGAAGTGCTTTCTGCATAGGCAGATGTTGGCCAGTCAGTTTGCACACACACAGAACTAGGTATCCCTTTCAGAATTAAGGGCTTCACAGGAAGGAAATTAGACAGATAGTGAGAATATCTAGGCTGTGTTTAAAGGGAGAAAAGGGGAAATGGTGATACCTCTGCCAAGGTATCTCAGCATGAAATGGAGAAGGAGTGCTGAACTACCAGGCATCAGTGTGTAGCTGTGCCCTCCTCTGGTATTATGGAGAAGACCACCACAACAGGTTAAGACCTAAAAGCAGCTTTTGAGTTCCAAGTTCCCAATTTGGGCAAATGATTAACTCTGATACTTCAGTTGGCTTCATGCTTAACTCAGTGGGATGCTATGTGGGAATAAGAATTAATACATAGATAGCTGCTTAAAACTCTGAGCCAAAGTAGCAGAACTTCTAAGATTGTATTGCTACGCAAGGAGAAGAACTATTCTATGTTGTCTGAAGAGTATTTGGAAGAAAGAAAATTTAAAAAAACCCCCAAAGTTTTCTCAGAAGGATTTAAAGCTCCATTAGCTGAAATGCTTAAAACTGAGATTAGGTCAAATCATGGTAATAGAGACTCTGAAGACACGGAATGCAGAATTAGTAGCTCTGTAACTCTGTCCTCCCTAGGAAGAGCACACAAGCTGTTTAACACTGCTCTCTCTGGGGAAAGCACAGTAGTAAAAAAATGGTTGTGTGAAGGAGTGAAGTGAAATCTGTTGTTCCTCCTGCTGCTGGTGTCAGAGGAGAAAGCTATTTTTTTTCTGGAAGTAGATATAAGATTTTAAAGACTTCTCTCCTTTCACAGGGCAATCTTCTATTCTCAGCGTCTCAGAGTCACCTGGCAAACAGAAATCTTGGTAGAATTCCTCAGAGACAGGGTCAGTTCTTGCTCAATACCCTGGAAAGTTTCAGAAATGCTTGCAGGTGAGGACAAGTCAGGAAGGTGTATGGGTGGGTGGTGTGTGTCCATGTCTGTCCATTCTTCTGTCCTTGCAACTATGTTCTTCTACCCAGCCCCACCACAGAAATCACAAGTAAGAGTTCAGTGCATGGCACTGGTCAGTGAAACAGCAGAGTGAGGGGAATGTATTAGTAGTGAGAATTTTGTGAGACCTGGATATGTTTCCTGTGAAATTTGCCTGGGGCCTATCAGTTTATTTAATGTCTTTGGGCTTTGAGGAACTGCTTGAAAATTCACCAAAACTGCTAATAATGTAAGGACTATTGGAAGGTATGTGTGAAACCAGATTCCTGTGCTGTGTGGTTTCACTGCCAGAGGGCATTAAGCATTTAACAAATCTGTATCTGCTCCAGATGCTGGCCTTGGATTTGCTCGCGTCTGTGACCTGTTACTGAAAATGGCTTTACAGGCCCAAACTTTACCTCTTTTGCTGGATCAGAGCACCATTTGGCACCCTTAGCTGCACAGCAGACAGTGGTAGATGAGTTTATGTATGAATCAGGATGAATCAGGTTCAGTTTTTAGTGTGGTCTGGCCAAATTAGTTTTTGCCTTGCATCACTTGGGTTGGCTGAGATATTTCAGTCAGAAGCAGACATGCCTTTCTGCACTGACCCAGAGTCTTGGGGTGGTGTTAGAGGGCACTCAAGTTCTGTCATGGATTTTGTATCAGCTAAATGGTCCCTTGGCTGATTTTCAGAAGGTTTGCTATGTTGTGCATCAGACACTCTGGTGTGGCTGAAAACCAGTCTTGCCACACTAGAGCTTCCCACAGCAGATGCTTTCTTCGCAGAAACTAAATCTTCTTTTCCCAAGATAGACCGTTGTGCAACCTTGATGACTTTTAATAGCTTCACTCAAGAGGTAACTGAGTGTGATTGCCAGATTCCTGTTTCCAACCCATTGAGTGTTTTATGGTCTTTTATGGTGAAATCGTGATTAAAATGTAGTATCTGCTGTCTTCCTTTACAGAGTAAGAAGGTTTCCTCTTCCCTTTGTTATCCACTGTGTGTTTGTAGGTTAGCAGTGGAATTCCAGGGTGACTTCATGGCCCAGGAGAATGCTTTCACTGCCCCCAACTCTCAGAGCAAAGACACACTAAGCAACTTCTCTGAGTTCCTGTTGAGGATTTGTGACAGCCTCTGCATCCCCATGGTCATGGTAGGATTAATTTTGAACTTGGTCTGTTCCATGGGTACCTGGAAAGGTGCTTTCAAGCACCAAGAGTGAGTTGCACAAATGTTTTTTTTGGGAAGAGGGCACATCAACTAAGCAGAGAAAAACTCTGGCATTTGCCACTTTTCCACAGCCAAATATTGAATTATATAGTTCACACAAAAGGTAGTGTATGCTCTCAGAGGGTGCAGAAATTAATAAATTTTTCATGTAGATGTCAGTGTCTTTCTTCAGACTGTGCACTCCCATAACCTACCTACCATGATGTGGGATCCATTGCAGCTCTGGATGGGTCAGAAAATTAAGGGTGCCTGAACTGTTGTTTCCCCTTCTGCCACTTTTTCAAAACTTGCCAGTGTCCCAGAAAGCAGCCATTGTTTGCACCTGCAATCTCATTTCTATGCTTCTTCCCAGAAGGTTGCTCAGCAAGGGCAGTATTAAGCATTATGCCTCAGTAAGGCCTGTGACATGATTTAAAAAGGAGCTGTGAAGACTCATGAGTGCCTTAGTGCTCCATACAGACCTGTCCCTAAGACACTTCAAGCAGAAGTGTCAAACACTGGGACTTTTGTTGTGATTCCTAACGTCTAGTAAAGTTCTCTTGTGCTTTGTGACAGGTACAGGTGTATGGATTCTTGCAGTTGTTAGGAGCTTGGAAATGTTTTGGTTGGTGTTTTCTTAACCGACCTCTTGGTAGGCAGCTGCAGGGGCACTGCTGTTCTCCTCCCTGACAGGAGGGTGCAGTGCATGTCCAGTTTGGCAGAGCTGCAGTCAGTGTGCTGTTTCTTGCTCATTGAACTTGGGTTCAATGGACTATGAGAAAATTGTCCTGTGACCTTCAACAAGAGTGAGTTGAGTCATTCTGTTCTAAACAGTTTGGGGCTGGACTCCGTAGAGAGCTCAAATGACTGTGTTTGCCACTGCTCTGTGAAATGCTGAAGCACAGGTGTTAAGCGCTGCTGACGTCAGCTGCACTTAAACATATGTCCTATGTTGTATAGGAGAATTAGCCATCTGACCTGTAAGAGCAGTAACTTCCCGGGCAATGTGGGCCGTAATGTCAGTCACTGTGCATTAAGGCCTAACATTGCCTGCTGGAATCCAGAAGTTTCTTGTCTGATGTGATGTCTAGCAGAGTTACCAGCACAGCTCATAGCGCTGGCAGGGGGAAGTGTGAGTTGCATTCAAAGTGCTCTCTGAGCTTGCTCTGCTGCCAGGCATTTTGGTAAAAGAACTGCTACTCTTTTTGCTTGGATTTAGAAACCTGACTTTCTGGGCAGGCAGGAAGGAAGCTGCTGCCTTCAGTGTTTGTGGTATCTTGTGCACCTGATCTATTTGTCTTTCCACAGAGCTATCTGGAAACGGCTGTCAGCGCATCAGTGACAGAGGTTTTCATCTCAACACTCAATACCCTCTTCACAGTGGTGCCAAGCATGCGGAATAAGTTCTCCAAGAAGCTGGGTATGAGGTTATTGTGGGATCGTGTTCTCTGTGCTCTTAACTGGTGGAACTTGCTGCTACTGCATATTACTGAGGCAATGAGCCTGACATTGAAACTTTATGTGGAGGATTCTATTACATGTTTATATGAATAAGAATAGAGTGCATAGTCATGTTCAGCAAGATGAAGAAGTTATTTGGTCTAGCAATGATGATGGGACAGGTTTTATTTTGGATAAGAATGTTGCATCAGCTTTATCCTTCCCTCTGGAATAATTCAGAATTGAATTGGCTGTTCCTGTAGACAAGGATTATGCTGGAATTGTTGGTGGGATTTTACTATATAGAAATCATAGTTTAGTCTATGTATGCCTTATTCTTCACACATCAGAGAGGTGATGTAGCCAGTTCCTCTGTTCTAAACATGTGAAACAGGCAAATCTTCACTTCTCCTCCTGAAAGAACAAATGAATCTCAGATACTCCTCTCACACCCAAACTTGGAGTAGTTTACTTTCTGAGAGAAAGCTTAATATATGTATTACTGAAATGGCCTGCCCTCTTCACCAGTCTTGTATGGAGATGTGTGGGGGTGGGTGATTATGGGATCTGCCTACTCTTTTTCTTATCGTACATATTCTGTGCTCCTTTGACATTTCTGTCTTGCTTTCTGTCTAGCATCCTCATCCTTCATCCGACTGACACTGGAGCTGAAGGCCAGATTTTGCTCTGTACAGAGGTATTGTGACATGTGCATTGTAAGTGAGGCAAAAATTTCCAGATGGGAAAGTAGATCATGCCTTATCTAATACACCTGATTAGGCAAGATGAGCAGCTGAAAGACTCAAGAATAGTTGTGTCTTACTGAAAAATGCAAATGGTTTCTGACAATGGAAGAGCTTGATGTGGGAGAAGGGAGAAGCAGTTTGGTAGAGGGCGGATGGCTTTACACAGCAGTGTGAGAATTCTGTGCTCTGTCATGAGTTACACAGAGATAAAGCAGCCTGACTTTGAAGTAGTCAGATCAGTGGGTGTTCTGAAGAGAAGTACCAGTAGCATGAGTTCCATCTGAGCTCTGGCTTCCTAGGCATATACTACCACTGTTGTTGTTCCTCATGGTGTGATAAAGTATTAAAAATGGAGGGAGGAGGATGACTTCTGTAGCAGGCATTGCAAAGGATCTCCTGTAGTAGAGGCTATGATTTCTAGGTTGAGGAGTATTTGGGGAGACTCTCTGTGGGTCTGCAGAGATGTTTTACCTCCTCATTCTTGTGGCTGTACCTCATTAAAAAAGTAAACAAAACACACACCACTCCTAGTCCAGTTTACTAATGAAGAAGTTTAAGTGGGGGCATTTGTGTCTGTGAATGGTGTGTGGTGTGAGTGATCTAGGTCTCTGAATAGAGTACTGTGCTGTGCCAAGGATGGTGTGTTACAGATGTCTGGTTGTGTCCTGTTCTGCAAAGAAATGGTTAGAAAGAGGGAAATACCTGGAAATAGCTGTTCTTACCCTTTTAGTTAATATTTTGGCATCCTTCAGTGTTCATCCCTGGCAATGTCATTACTAAAAAAATCTGTGTTTTTTGCCAGTGGAATCATGTATTGTGAGCTACCCTTAAACACCTCCCATTCTCTGCAGTGTTAGGGTCCTGTCCTTATAGAACTCCCTGAGTAGACAAGGTGTGATGGTTGTGAGAGTACTCCACTGTATTCACATTGCCACAAGGTATGAACATGTTCACTGTTGTCACTGCACATACCCACCACATCTGTGAGCTGCCAGTCCATTGGGAACTCATCATTTTCCAGGAAGCCTAGGTTGGCTCCTAGAGTCTTCTTGTGATGAGGCAGGTGCTTGTATGTGATCATTCAGTAAAATAGGTTCTGGCAGACAGTGTGTGATATCAGAAGTAGGAAGAGGACATTTCTAGCCTTCTTTACTGTCTCTTTCTGCTCTTCTTCACAGTAATCCTGTCCTGAATCACACCTGTTCCAGCTTCCTCGGCAGCTTATGCCTGAACCTTCACTCAGCCATAGAGAAGAGGAGAACTTCTTCACAGGAGGGCAAGTTTGGGGAAAGAGAAAGATTGCTTCATTTAGTTTGAGGCCCTGCCACCCTCTGTTTAGGCAACAGGTGAAAAAAAAATTAGAAAAGGACAAACGAGAAGGGAAAGGAGGACACAGCTTGACTGAGAAATTTTTTTCCCCAGCTTGTTTTTAAGCTGGTCCAGCAAGGGCCAGCACAAAAAACGCTCAGAAAGTGCCTTTTGAAGAGTTTAGAACCCTACCTGAAAGAATGCATTTCATCTGCCTGTGGTTTTGTTTACTTGGGGGCATTTATTAGCAGAGTTAATTGAAACAAAATTACTTGCCACGTAGTCACTCATATCTGCAGATCAAGGTAATTTTTTTCCCTCTGGCATACTCTATAAAGCTTTCCTGTCTATACTGTAACTTTCCATAATAGGTATGTCCCAAACAAATGAGATGGAAGTTTCTACATCAGAAAAGCCACTTTTTCCATTAGCAATGGTTGGTGACCATACAGGCAGTATCAGCAAAGGGCTCAGAATCTCAAACAGAAGTGGTTTTTTCATCCTTAAAGCCAGCTCTGTTAAAACAGGCCTCACAGCACTATTGATGCTGAATCGTAGAAGTATGCTTGACATATGCAGACTGTGGAGTTGTTCCATAGACATTGCTCATCATTTCCTGCCTGCTTATATTTTTATTTCTAGAGCAAGAGATGTCTGAGCTCCTGCAGAAGGGTCTGCCTCAGTTAAACTATACCATTGCTGAAAGCCTTCTCCTCCTGTCTGAAACCCCTGAGCCTTTCTTTTTGGATGAGTCTCTTTGCAGCCACCAGCACTGTTTCATACTACTCTTATACTTTGCCTACACCTTCGGGGACAGGTGAGCCAAGAGTATACAAAGCAAGTGGGTTTGTGGCCATTATATATCATGTATTGATGGGAAAAGCATATCTATTGTTACTGTTTCCACTCCAATCTCCTTCAATGCAGGTTTGTTCCAGATGCAGAATTATTTGTAGCTGTAAGAAATTTTCTTCTATCAGCACAGGACCATGGAGACTGTCCCCCTCCACACATAATCAGAGCTGCACTTTACCTCCTTGCTGTCTGTCAGGACAAAGGCAAAGCCCTGGACATGGTAAAAGATTTCATTCCTATCTCTTGGAACCTTTTTGTTGAAACTAAGGTTTCTCCCCACTCACATCAACCTTCTTGTAGAAAGTATTTTGGCATCAGTGGTGAGCAGTGAATGAGTGAAGCAGTGCACTGCACTGTAGTGCAGTGCATCTACACTCTGGAAAGTTAACTATGAAAGTCCACAGGGGAATACAGATTTGACAGAATAAACTTGTGTATGTGTGGGAAGTCTAATTGTGTTGGATAGGCTGTGAATTCACCTACAGAATATAATAAATTTCATGGCTTTGGTCTCCCAAACACACTTCCAACCTCTGCAGCAGTCTTTCTAGTGTTCCCATATGGCTCTTTGCGGCTGCACAGCTTTGAGCTCTCTATAAAGCCTACGAGTTTTTTAGCCTGTGTGATGCAAATGGGCTTCACAAAATGATGTTTAGCTGATGTGTTTGATTGTCTGTCTGAAAAGGCAGAGTGACTGTTTCTCACAGTAAAGTCTCATGACTTCAGTGTTAGTGATTTTTTTTGTTCTCTGTCCCACTTCCCCTTTCCCTCTTACCAGAGGTCTTTGTCTACCATGAGAAGGATCCTGGATAATCTTCCAGATCTGAGCTTGGTCTATGTCCATTGTCCTCTCCTGCTGAATTTCTTCCTGCGCTACCCTGAACTTATGGGGAGATTTGGACACCAAGTCCTCCAACTCTGGTTCTGCTGGGAAGACTGCAAGTGGACTGAGGCTGAAGAAGCTGATTTTGGCGCGTCCAATCAGCTGAACAGTGCTGATCCATTGCTTCCCATACTGAAGAGCAATTCCAGCATTTTGCTTATTTTACTGGTATGTGGCTTTCACAACGATGGGCTGCTATCCTGACCCTGATTTGGGGGGCTTTTTGGTTCTTAAATCTTTTAGTGATGTTGTGAAGCCAAGGATTTCGATAGAAGGGACCATGTGTGTATACACGGACTTCCACCTGCCAAGAAAGGCTTATGTGGAAAATGGGAGTGTGTATGTGTGTTATCTCTTTCTCTATCATCCATCTACTGTGACAGGAAGGGATCATCTGAGAGTTGGCTGGAGAGGGAGCTGAAGGGTCCTGCTGATGTATGCCATGAAAAACCCCATTCCTTCCTCTATCCAGGTACACAGCTGGGTACTTCAGGTTTTTCAGTGCCAGTCCTTGAAGAAGCTGTTTTGCAAATTTGACAGCAATGCTTTCCTGCTGATAGATGAGAAGGGTATGATGAACAAGAACTCTGAAAAAGCAACGTGCAGAAAACAGGTCTTGAGGGCACACCTTTCGGTTTGTTTGAGGTTTTCATTTTGTCTGGTTTTAACTGGAGACTCTTGTTAGAGAATTTTGAAGTACTCTTTGAGTTTTCAGGACTGCAAATAACATGTTTTATTGCTCTTAAAAGATAAAATAAAAGTCTTGTGACAGGGAAAATTAATCAGTGCAGGAGAGAAAGGGGCCTTGAAGTAGCAGGCTAATGTGTTTGCCTTTAGCTGGTGAAATGAGCTCTGTTAACCCATATAATCATGAAACAATCTCTGTCCTGATGGCTGCTTAGAGGCCTTTTCTCACTTCCACTGCTCTCACCTTCCTGTCACCCCTCCTCATCAGTGGCCTCTTGTCCCATGACTGTTAAGCCAGTCACACAATAAATATTTGCTAACTTTTCTACTGAAGAATATGAGATTTGCCTTTAAGAGCAAAAGCTAAGAGCTGTGATATTTCTTCTCCAGTCTGTTAGAGAAATTAAAACAAACTATCATTGAGAAGGGAAACTCATGTCAGCAGATGATAAAGAAGTAAGAGGAAGTAAGGCTTGACTCTGAGTGGGAATCCACTGGGCATTACAGAACGTGTTTGTTCTGATCTAAGAGACTATGAAGTAAGATTTAATATCTGAGGTTACTGAAATGACTGACAGAAGGGCAGTTCATATAGGGCAGTTCTTTCACAGTTGGGACACAGTTACAGAATAGGTAACAACATCCAGGCATTTGATACCATTGCAGAGCATTAGTAAAAGTGATCAATGCATTTACATATCAGGACAAATTAAGGAGGTGAAGTGTCCCGTGAGGCTTGTCCACACTGTTATCTTTGGCAGTAGTTCTGGAACCTGTCACTCCATAAACTGAAACAGGTCTGTCAATAAGCAAAACATAAATGGTGTCTCCCTTCCTTGAATGGTACAACATTCCTGCTTTCCCTTTTCTGTCTTGCCTTGTGCTCTCGCAGAAATAAATTCATTTATCTCTTTTCCAGTCTTTAAAGTGAGTTGTAATGAATCACAGGCTTTGAGAATTCACCTTTCACTTGTGGAAGAGCATAATCAATCTGAATTTAGATGGACTAATAAAACAGTGAAATAGACAAGGATAAGTATATTCAGACACAAAGAAAACTTATAAGATTAATAACCTAAGCCTCATAATGCACTAGTGGAGTAGAAAGACCTCTGCATGGTACAGTGAAATAAAAATCAATGTCCATCCAAGGATGACTTATTTGCTTATCTGCTTTAAATAATTGTCTGGATTAGATATAACATGGTTAGTGACTTCATCTGAGACCTTGACCTTCTGGGTCAAGGAAGGAATCTATTAACACATTTTATTATCTATTAACGCATTTGCCAGGAACAGGAAGGCTGTGGCCATTGGTTCATGTCATTTTGTACTGTGTATGTTCATCTGGGGGTGAATGTAGTCATGATGAGACACTGTCCTGCTTGTCTTCTGCATGCTCCAGGTCTGAGGTGCTCTCTCAGAGAATGGAGACATTAGATTACCTTCCTGAATGTCATATGGAGCAGATCTTGGTCAGTAGAGATGATTGTGCAGACATCTCCCTGCCCTTTATTCATGAAGGTCTCTGGTAGAGGCAGGAATTCGGCTCAGAACTAGAGAGCTTTTCCTGGCATAGACAGCTTGTGCTTACCTTATTTGCTTTCCTTGGGTACAGGGTCCCACCACCATTTCCTCTGCATCATTGAAGTCTAGATGCATTACTGCTGCATAGTAGGGGAAAGCAGCTGGGAGAGGCAGCAAGCTGTCCATGCAGGCTGTAGGCTCAGTTGCTGAGGCTAGTCTCCTGTTTACCTCTTCAACTCTACCATTTGCAATGCAGTAGCTGGGACTACTGCAGGAAGAGAGGAAAGGTAGTGCTGACCTAATACGTGTTGATGGTCATATTGTGTCAGCACTACCAGGCATTTTCTGTCTGATAATTATACAACTGCCTCTGTACATGCTGTGCAAGTGAATTTAATGTTATACACCTTAACATGAAGACTATGCCCAAATTAGAGCTACTGGCTGTGGGATTCAGCTCAGACACTCCAGACAGAGCCCCATAGTCAAAAGGCAGGCCTGTGAGCTGTGTACATGCCTCTTCCCTTTCCTGTGATTGATTGCTTGCCCAGCTTACGTATATTTCGTACAGTTTAGTAATGTTACTACTGCACCTACCAGGCTGCTAGCCTTTTGAAAGTTAAAAACTATGGACTGACTCATAAACTTGATTTTAGGCAAGCATCTTTAATATGCAAGCTAATTTTTCAAAACTACAAGGAGAGCAGAGGTGCCAGAGATTCTGTTCTTTTGTTTAGGTCTCACTTGTCTAAAACTGTGACCCTAAATGTATGTTACCCTTACACTTACAGAGCCAAATCATTCTTTAAATGGGATATTACTCAGAGGTGCCTAACAGACATGAGGCCACCTGCTTTATTCAGTTCTCTATTTATTCATGACATACTTAATCTGAATGATCCTTTATTAGTCTATTTCCCAAAGCACCAGATTAGCATAATGGTATTATATAGTGGTGACTTCTGCCTAATCAGGGTAGAAAGGTAATGTGTGCATTTCTTCCTTTGCAGGACTTGGTCTGCTCAAGCTCTGTGGAAGTGGCTTGGAAGGTGTTGATGACTCTAAGGACCTTCCTGGAAAGAAATAAGGATGTCCTTGTCTGTGACCTCCTTCGGAGCCGATTTTTACAGATTCTGCAGCAGCTGCTGGTAGAGAGCAGCTCAGCCACTCTACAAGGTGACCCCACCTTTGTGACTTGGTCTTGCTGTAAGATCAACTAGCTGTCGGGACACTGTCTGGGATAAAGTGGTTTTGAACTGCTGATGTAGCTTCAGTACCTACCTGCATGAGGAAATTTATGGACAGAAACTAAGTACTTACTTAGTTTCCTTTTTCAGAGATTCACTTTGAAGTGACAGCCTTTTTTCTAATTTAGGTTGTTCTGGCTTTCAAAATGTGATTGTTAAACCAAGGCAAGTTCTTGTATACTGCTGTCAGTGTTCAAATGGAGAGCTGTGTTGGTAAATCTTTCTGCTTGAATAGGGGCTCAACTGGTGGGTGAAAGACAACCTCCTTTTTGCCTCTTCTTTGTGCAAAACAGCTGGGTGTGCCTGAGCATACACAGTTCCCAGGACACAAATACCAGGAGCAAGAATTGCATAATTCATGATATTGATTCCCAAACAGGGACTGTGGTATCACCAGATCTTGTAAGTCTGTTAAATCTCTCAAAGGGTGCAAGGCTGTGACTGGGGAAAAACCCTGTTTTCCTTACAAGCCCTATCTGTGATGCTGGAACTGTTGTCCCACTATGAAAGGTGCTGTGAAAAGTAGTCTGTGAGCTTGAACTGAAAGAGTGAGCAGTACTAGGATGTCCTTGGCTCCTTTAGGATAGAGACTTAGCACAACTTTTACTTGTTCCTGAGGGGGCCACTGATGTTTTTAACAGCTTTGCTCTGTTTCAAGTGTTTTGTTGTGCAGCAGTTGGGATGGAGACAAGAAGAAGGAAAGTGTTTTTGCCTTACCTCCAGCAAAGTCAGTAGGCTGGAGAATAGAAGGGGCATTGAAAGCAGGAGCATGGTAGAGCATGAAGCTACAAGATGTGCTAGATCTGAACTTGTTTGGAATTGTGCACATTTGAATTTGTGTCCCTCTATCGCTGATTTATGGGTGCCAGGAGCTGTGGGGAGGCAAGGTATCCATTTCCTATAGTGGGAGTCAGACTTACTACTCCAAACCACTGGTGATGGGGGTAGGACACTGAGCTAGAGGAGCTTTTGCAAGATTTGAGCCCTTCTGCTGCTAGTAATACGTGTAGCTCTTCTTCATATTGGATCTTGAACTTGTTAACTGACATCCTGGCAACCCATCCAGAAAGTCAAACACTAGATGTATTTTGGAGACAGACTTCTTGTCTCCCAGCACACAGACAGCTCTCTGTGAGGCTGGGGTAGTCAAGTCCAGGGGATCTGCATCCCCATTCAAACAGTAGCCTGTTTTTAGGCAAGAAAGAGGCCCAACAGTGGGACTCCATCAGGAATATGTTAACATTAAAGACACCCATAGATGTTGCCTCCTCAAAACTGAAAACTCATGAGCCTTTGTGAAAATGTTTACTGGAGGAGATAGTTGCTTGCTGTAGGTATGACTGTATACAATACAAAATCTTTACATGTTTACAGCACTGCAAGAATGTGAATAGTAGGGAGAGGATTGTCCTGGGGGATTGGTGGTCTAAGTAGCCCCATTTTCCTTACATACAGGCTCGCTGTCCGGATTTCTCACTTCCATCTCTGCCCTGCCCTATGGGATGGACAGCATTTTTCCAGTCTCACAAGATGGAGGAGAACAAATGCTGTGCAGCTGGGCTGCTGTCAAAAGTGTGACAGTGATAGTCAAGTGGGCAGGAACAGCACTGTCTAGAAAGGGCTAATGACTTTTAGCTTATTAGCAGTATCAAAATGTGAGGAACATGCTCCCTACATGGCTCATGATGGGTGTAAATGACCTCAGCCTCTTTTCCCCCCCCTTCTTTAGTTGCTTCTAAAATGGTGGATTGGCAGGATTCAGGTGCAACTCAGGCCAAACCAGAGTGAAGAAAGGGGACCTGATCCAGAGGGGACTGTAGAGATGAGAATAAAGTTAGGGCTGTGTGTGTGTGTGTCCTTATTCTGGAGCCAGAAAATTAACAATTCCTGTCAGACTTTAAGGTATAACAGTTTGGAGTTCACTGACAAGCTAAGCTGTCTGTGCCCTTCTTAGCTAACAGGAACCTGCCTGTTTTGCTGAACCTTCTTTTCCTGGTGCAGCTGCGGAGCAACGGCATAAGGGAGCTGGACAGCACAGACTTCAAGCTGCTTCACCAGGGTATGTGCATCCATCTTCTTCCAGGGAAGTGTTTGTTAATTGTTCCATAAGAGGATTAGGCGCTTGCTCTTTGTCCTTTGAGAGAAGATTGACCTTGCATTATAGCAGTGGTTGCTTTGAGATACATTCATAGCCAGAGCATTGTAAAGTGTTGTGGTAACTAATTCAGTTAACAAAACCCAGGTTCTCTTCCTCTTGCTTTTGCAATACATTTTTTGTCTAAAACCTCACAAAGTGGCCAAAGTATTCCCCTGACCATGACAAGATTTCAGGGTCAGAGACTGTTGTTGGTTTGGCACATGACCACATGGCTGGTATGCTTCCTGAATCGTCCTTTCCTGTCCATCCTTGCTATAACAGTCTTGTGGGGTTCAGGCCACAGTCATGTCCTGTTAATCAGCTATCAGGAACCAGTAGTCTAGTGAAACTGGGCTTTTCTTGGAATGTGAATCCAGAGTATATGGCTCCCAACCAACTGCAGAGCTTGCCCACTCCACCCCAAAGACAGAAGGGCAAGCTGTGTTTCTTTACCATACCATAACCTACTGTCTTGTCTGGTGATCCTTACTTGGTGACTTCTGACTTCTTACTTGGCTATTGGAGGTTCATATAGGCTGTGAAAAAAGAATAGATACTAGAAGGAAAATTCAGTTGATCCATCCTCTCATGTCTTCCCTGCTCTGAAAAATTGGTCTCTCCAGTAGACTTTTGTTATAAATGAGGTGACCCAAATTGAATCAAAAATCAAAGTTTTATTTTTCCAAATTGATCAAAATGATTTGCAAAAATGATAAAAAACAGAAAAACAACAAACAGTCAATTTTGCAATGAAACCCAGCAGAGTTTCCGGCCACAGCAGAACCTGATCAGGCTGGGAGACAGACACCAGATTGGCCCTCGCCAGATCCTTGGTCGTCTGTTCTGAAGCGCTGTTTTCGGAACCCAGTTTTATACAGTTTATTTCCCTCTGGGCGAAGCCCTTCCGTGGAGATGGCCGGATTATGATATTCATGTGCCCTTCCATTCAGTTTCAACTCCTTTCTGAGCTGAATCCGAATGGAGTCCCCGGATTTGGCGTGAGTGGCTTTCAGGTGCAAAGGGAGGTCCCCCTTTCCAAACGACCTGATGTAGATTTTGGGGGCTCCTGCTCCGTGGGTGTAGTTTTCGGTTGTCCGGAGATAATGGTGGTGCTCGCTCGGCCCTTTTCACTTGCAGATCGAGAGATGAGCGTTCCTCCGCGGATTTCCCCTGGCAGCTGCTGCCGCCACTGCAGCTGTGGTCTCTGATGACCTGTGAATTTCACTCCCCATCCCCAGATTAATATATAGGATATTTTATAACACTTTGAAGGACTGTCCCCTTCAATTTGAGATGTTTCATGTCTCAGGGCTGCCTGTGTTGCCCTTGTAAAGAAGTGGCATTTCTCAGACATTCATTAGCCAAGGGAACTCGGGACATGGAAGAACCACGGCCTCTTTATCCCAGCCTTTTTAGCTGCTGTGATTTGAGAACACAGCTCAGATTCTCCCAGTAGTCACAAACTCTTTTTGCTCTTGCTTTCTGCTTTGTATTTTTCTGCACAACTCTCTCCATACCCCGGTCACCCCATTTATTCCCCCCTTGGCCTCCAGATGTGTTCTCTAGGGGTGGTTGTGCAAGACACTCTTCTCTAAAGGGACCTCTTAGAGGAGAGGGGTGTGTTGATGTGTGTTTTTTAAGAATTGCTTACTCAAATTGTAAGCTCTTCAAAAGATCTCCAATGACAGTTTTACTGAACCCTGCAATCCTGGATTTCCGTCCCTAGCTAAACATTGTTGCTAAGTGTTTGGTCCTTAAAACAAACATGACATTTTACTCCTAGTGTGAGCAAAGTTGGTGAGAGTGGAGGAGCACAGCTCACCATGGCTTTCCCCAGTCTGGTCACCATGAGAGACAGTCACGTTGTTTTCCCTTGTTCTAGTACTAGAATCAAACTGACACTGTGGAAATAGATCACTCACACTGCAGTGGGTTTTTTTTTGCTGTGGTAACAGATAGCCTGAAGTCCATTCCTCTTGGATTCATTACTGCCCGATGTGATATATGCCCTCTTATAGACACTCTTCAATTCCCCACACTCTGTTATCCTCCACTGCACTGTCCACTCTAAACCAAACACTGTAGGGCAGATGCCTGTTGCTTTGTCTGTACCATTGTAGTGGTTTCAGGTTCCCCAATTTCTGTTTGCTGAATTATGTGTAGTGGTTTGAGTGCCTAGTAGAATTTTTTACTCTTTTCCTGCTGTGAGATAGGATTAGGGGAAAAGCAAAGCAGGCTCAAAATTTAAAAGGGTTTAAAGACAGGTTTATTAACACAACTACAAGAGAGATAAAAAAATAATGAGAATCAGAATAAAACCTTCAGAATACTTCACCTCCCCCACAACTTTCTTTTCCCTTCTCAAGGACAATGTATAGAGACAAAACTTGGAACTCTAGGTCAGTTTACCTCCTATAAAATAGTCTTTCATCAGTTCTCTCAGAGAGAGAAGTCTCTTTTGGTCTGCCACGGAACTTCCCACAAGACGAGAACAGTTCTCTTGTGTCCTTTCTAATTCTCACAAAAGGAGCTGCCCGGGAATCTGCATATGTGGAGTTCCTCCCATATCATGCAGTCTTCCCACAACTGTGTTATGGGTAATGTCAAAACTCTTGGGGTACCATTTTAAAGATCAACTGTTCAAAAGCAAAGGTTTTTTTCAACTCTAGTGTTATAAATATGATGAGCCGAATCAGAATTAAAAAAAGATCTATTTTATTTTCTTGCTAATGCGAATTGAAGTACAGAACAGAGATAAAAACACAACAAAAAAACAACTAAATTGCAATAAAACAGCCAAAAATCTAAACCACAATGTTATAAAAGTCGTGACACAGATCTCTTAATCAAGATCTAAGCTTTATTATTTTGCAGATTAGATAGATTATAGAGATCTCGAATAAAAAGCAACAAAAAGATAATACAAAAGAAAGAAAAAATAAAACAATCAAAAACAGTAAAATAACACAATTTGGCCGAATCGTCATGAAACCGACAAGGGTTCCTGCCACAGCAGAGTTCCGAGTCCGATCGAACTGGGAGGCAGATATCAGGCCAGCCCGCGCTGGGTCCGTGATCATCCGCTCTCCGACATGCTGCTCCCGAGGTCCAGTTCTTATACAGTTTATTTTTCCTCGGGCCAGGATTTTCCCTGGAAATGGTCTTCTCATTCAGTTTCTGATGTTGTTCCTGCCGAATCTGAATGGAGTTCCGAGGATTAGCTCAGCCTGCTTTCAGTTGCAGAGAGGGTCCCCGTCCCCAGACATCCCGATGTGAGTTTTGGGGTCTCTTCTTGAATGGAAGCAGTTTCGGCTGTCTGGTCCGGGGATGGGCCCATCTCCTCTGAAAGCCCAGGTGTAATCTTGGTTGTTGAGCGCTGTGGGGGCTGAGCTGGCATGTTCTTTTCACTTGTTGATGTTGCCC
>VZDJ01000041.1:329587-375444 GCA_008694505.1 Cyanoderma ruficeps
TAATCTTGGTTGTTGAGCGCTGTGGGGGCTGAGCTGGCATGTTCTTTTCACTTGTTGATGTTGCCCCGCATTCCTCCATGATCGCCTCCTGCCTCTTGTCTGTGATTTCTGACAACTTTTAGAGTTTAATTTCTCACCCCCCCAAATCAATATGTATCATTTTTATAACACACAACAAAGATCAAATTCAATCAAATTGGGAGGCAAACACAGGACTGGCCCACGCCAAGTCCCCCTTTCATTCGTTCGTCGTCCTGCTTTTAGGGTTCAGTTTTTATACTTTTTATTTCCCTCCAGGCAGGGTTTTCCTTTGTTTGGGGCAGGATTATGAGATTCATGGATCCTTCTTTTTGGATTCAAACTTCTTCCTGAGTGGAATCAGAATGGTGTCTGCGGATTAACTGTAAATCATATTGAAATTTAGAGTGAGGTCCCTTCGCTAGACAGAAGGATGGCTATTGGAGGTCGGAGCTGTTTCGAAGCTGATGGTGGGGTGATTTGGCCGCTGAGACCCAGCTGAAGTCCTCCTTTCATTTGTAGATTGAGGAAGACATTCCTCAGTTCACCTTCTCCTCCGGTAATTCTGTCAGTACATTCTTTCTGCTTGCAATTTTTTTAATTTCTCATGCCCAGATTAATATACAGTGCTTATTTACAACATCTAGGAACAGAGATCTTTTTCTTCTTCCTGGGGGCAGAACTTCATCTTCATATCATCTCTCTCTTTCACTTCAAACTTCTCATAAGATCACAGTTACTTCAGTATTTGCTTGGTCCACCACAAATACCTCTGCTCATATCTGGAAAAAAAGCCTAAAACCAAGGCATCTTCTCCTTCTGTCTAAGATGTAACTCTTCCTTCACTGACTTTCATGTCTTCATATTGTCTCTCTACATGTCTATCATTTCTCTCACTCAAGAGAGATTAGTGCTTTGCAAGTTTCATCTGTGTGAAGAAAGAGTTAACATTCTCCCAGGTCTGCAGAGGGTCATGATTTTTTTTTTACCCCGGGTAGTGGCCGTAGGTGGTAAATTCAGGCCGTGCCGGGGGCTGGGCCAGGATCTCTTGTGCGGCTGGGCCCCTCCCTCTGCAAGGGGTCTTGGTGTCGGTGGCTGGAGCGCGCTGTGGGGTTGGATGGCTAGGATCTCATAGTAGCATGCCCGCGGCTGGTGCTTCCCCCTTCTTCTGCCTGGCAGCCACTGCAGGAGGCGTAGAGGGGGGGTCAGGCCTCGCCCTGTCAGACCTCCCGGGGTCGTGATGCGGGGGCTTAGCAGCAGGATGCTAACAGCCGCTGGAGGCCTGATCTGGCTGGGGCGTGGGATTCTCTCCTCCCCTCTGCCAGCCCGTTACCTCTTTTCCAGATGAAAAGAGGAGTTTTCCCAGGATTTCTCTGATTTTTAACTTGTGTAGTCCAGAGGTGTATGCCCATATTTAATTGGTTAATCAGGCTGTCAACATTCAGAGCCAGTCACTGATTGGTTTTTGCCACAGATTTCTTCAATCAATGCAAAACCAGCACAACCATGATCTATTTATTTTCACTTTGTCTGAATTCCCTCCCCACTGACTGACTTCTTTCATGTGCTGAGGTGCTTTGCTAAGTTGGTGTCCTTGTTACACGTGTTCTTTTGTTTCCAGTCAGTAATCTCTGTGGGAAATGCAGGCCAAGGGACACTGACCTCCTGCAGCCATCCTTGAATTTTTTATACTGGAGCCTTCATCAAACAACACCTTGTAGTCAACAGAGAGGTGAGGAAAGATTGTACTGATTGCTAAGTTAATTTCAGTGAGGTTGTAACTTGACAATCAGAGACTGTATTCTTACTGTCTCAGCGGCTAAGGTGGATGTTTCCCCATCCAGACACAGCATTATAATTAAAGACCATTTTATACTTTGGATGAGGTTCCTTAGATTGAGGGGTTTGGTTTGGTTTTGCTGCCTTCTGATGATTCAAGAATTGGCTGCTGAAAGACAGAATCACTGTATTTCACTTGTTCATAAACACAGCAGTGGGCCTTAGATGCCTAGCTTGAAATATCCTGGTATGGTCATAGTTGAAAAAATTAAATACTCGGGAACAGCTCTAACTGACCTTCCTACTGTGTTTTTAGCTGATTAGCTGGCTGAGTAGTTGCTTGAGCTTTGGGAGATGAATATCAGTAGCTGGACAGCCTTACTCAGATGACTACCTCACTGCAGCAGGGGTGTGCTCTGTATTCTTATGCTTGTTAGGCACTTCTCTTACACTGGTTTAACCTGCGCCATCCCGTCACTCTCTCCAATTATGTTTTTCCCATGCAGCAGTGGCTGTGCTGGTCTCCAATGTGTCCTTGCTAGAACTCCTGCAGAAGGTTTTGGAATGCACCTGGCTGTGGTCCCCTCCTTCCAGACCTGCCTACCTGTCATCTGAGGATGCCTTGCTGTGCTCTGGATGGCTGTTGGTGGCATCCCTTTTGCTTTATCAGCATCGCTACAATACTCAGGTTAGAACCACTCTAGTTTTCAGAGTCAACACATGGATAAACCTTTAAAAAAAAAAAGTGTGTAAATATAAATATATATGAAAGTGTTTTGCTTTGGCCTATAGTCTGATTGTGTTGGTTTATCTTTTGTTATTGTCCACAAGTTATTCCCTGCTGCGCTTCTCCAGCAGGACTGGAACCTAGCATGTCACTGAAGGTCTGAGACACGAATCACTGAAGAATTAAAGAAGGGCACAAATCCTGCAGGGAGAAGTGCATACCCAGCCTTCCTGGTCCAAATCACTTTCCTCTTCAGGACAGAGAAAAATACATTTTAAAACCTTTCTCAAGGGAAGACTGGGGGTGGAAGACACAGCTCCCATGTTGTTAACTGCTTTTTTGTTACTAAAATGATCAATAGTGAAATAGAACCTAATATTGGCAAGTAAGTGTTCAATATTAGCAAACTCTTACAAATGTAGGCAGCTGTCATTCTATTTGATGCTTTGCAGTTCAACAAGACATCTAAGCTGGAGTTGTCAGCGAATAATGGAATTAAAACTTTGAAGGAAGCTCTTTCCAATGCCCGTCAATATAAAGGAAAATGTTTCCTTTTGAATCATCTACCCAGACCTCTCTTGATATGGAGTTAGCATGTCATGAGTTGTGAGTTTGCTCGTGCAGTATGCCCAGCAGAGTATACTCTTTGGGATTTGGTACACCTGTTTGCAGATGATCAAATTATATTACGGGCATGTATGCATGTGCATGGAAAAGCAAGGGTTGAATTTCTAATGCTGAGGGAAGATGTTTTCCAGAAGACGAGTCCAGACCAAGTCTGCACCGATTACTTCATCAGCATGCAGCCTCTGCTTAGTGCACGATACTTGTACAGTGCTGTCTCCCTAAGCCTGCAGTTTTTTAGAGGAGAACAATGGCTTCAAGAAATGGCCACATTCATCTCAGGCTGATGTTAATAGTGAGGACTTGTCTGGCCATAGCCAACTTACATCTTAACTGTGTTACTGCTGCTGGCTTTACCCTGTGAATAAACAGGGCTCATGGATGGTAGGCTATTAAAAGCTTTGGCTTGTCAGTTCTAAAATGAGTAGCCACTGCCACCATGTTGCAGGAGCTACTCCTAGTTCTCCTGTGGAATATTTCTCTCTTCAATAGAGTATTTAAAGGAATCAGCCCTGTGATCCTTATGTCTGCCTTCCTATATCAACACTGGCTTATTGAAGAGTTTGATCCCTTCTGGTGTTCTCTGAGGCTTCATGCCATTGCTTTTGAATGGCTGTTCTGTGAAGGAAACGATGTATTGCAGATTTCCCTCTCAAGCCGACCTTTCCTTTTTTATCTAGTTCCCAAGTCCCTAAGCTCCTCTGCCACTTTCACCCATGCAATAGTTCCTATTCCATTGCTCTTGGCAGGCCCCAGCTCCAGCAGGCAAGGACAGCTTCTGACCACTGCTGGGTTTTGGCTGCCTGCCTCCTCAGTCTTGCTGCCTGGCTCTGTGGCTAAGATAGAGCCATGTTTGGTGGTGGCCGTTCCTGCCACTTCATGTGCTTAGCAGTCTGACAGCCACATGCCAGAGGTTCTGCATAGAGTAGTGAGAACAAGGCAGACAAGGTACACTTTGGTTTGGGAGTTGTGCAGCTCAGGCAACTAGTGGTGAGTGAAGTGTGAGGGTATGATGTATGATGTATGATGTAACTCTCCCTTCTGTGTCAGCCTCCTGAAACCCTGTTGCTATTCCCTTGGTTTTCAGTGGTTATCATGGGGTAGTGACTAAGAACTAGAAGTATATAACAGAGTTTTCAATCTGCTCCAAACCAGCACCACTTTTTCTCTTCTGTTTAATTCCCTTCTAGGTTCACCAGACAGTCTCTGTAGACCTTACAGAAGTCCTGAATGCAGTGATCTTCAGGAATAAGAAGCCAGTCCTGCTGTTAGGTATTGTGCATCTGTTAGGAGGATTTGTCTGGAAGCAGCCACTAGTACCATGATACAAGCAAAAAGGGAGAACTGGTGACTATGGAATGGGATGATGGGGGTGCTGGAGGGAATCTGGAAACTTGGGTCCATTTGACTTTGTAAATGTGTAACTGGTGGTGAGAAAGGGCAAAAGGAAGCTCTCTGAAGTTCTTCTGTGTTCGGACAGATCTTCTTTGGAGGTTACTAGTGACATCTGGAACTGAGTGTGAACTGTATTAGTGTCTCAAAGGAGACGAACAAGGAAACTCATGTTGCCATTCCTGTCTATGCAGCTGCCAGACAACTCTGAGATATTAAGCTCACATTTTCTCTCACCCTTTCCCATGCTATTGCACAGGCACTGACACACAGGGTAGAGCAGAGAAAAATACTGACATACACTAATAAGCATCTCCCTGTCTAGTGAGCATCATGCAGTTCCTGAGAGCTGTCCTACAACAGAACTTCTCCTCCTCCCTGCTGGTGATTGTTGGCCAAAACACAGCTGCAGGTGGTACTCAAGCACAGCCATCATCACTGCAGGACACTGCCTTGCACCCCCTTGCCATGCAGCAGGTCTTCTCGCTTGTTGTCAGTCTGCAGAACCTTCTGGTGCATGTCCAGTTGAAGGTATTTAAAATATGGCTTTTGGAACAAACAGTAGTGTTGGGCTTCAAGCAGAAACATTAACCTGGGGAGAAACCATACTGTTGCAGAATCAAAGGGGCTGCCCGGTTTTTTGGTTTTTTTTTTTTTTGCCTGCATTTTCTACCCCATACCAGATATGTGATGAGGAGGAGGGAAAATGCTCTTCCTGCGGCACAGTGCAGTGAGAAAGAAGGTAAATCAAGCTATGTGATGCTCCCTGCTGCTGAACTTGGTAGCTGAAATTCTGTGTACTAATGAGGATTTCTGTCTTCCCATCTCTTCCTCTGCAGAGATGCCACATCCATAGGGACAGATGTGGGAAAAGTATAACAAATCCCAGTCCAGCCCCCATACCCCTCGCAAGGTGCTTTTGGGGGTAGTGAATGCACCAGTATACATTTAACTTGCTCAAGTGATGCTGTGCTCCAGGGGTAGTACATCAGTTTACATTTAACTCTTAAGCTATGTTGGGCTCCTGTCTTTATTCTTTGAAGGCTGTTACTTATTATTTTTTAGTCTCAAAATAAGTAGCCATATCTTCATCTGGTTCCTTGATGTGACAGATAATTTGCAGCACATTGCATCCCTTGAAGGAGATGAAAGGTGTTATTTTCCTCTGCTACATACTCTTCAGATCCTGGCATTTAATGATTTTTTCTCTTGCAATAGCTGTTGACTGTTTTTTGGGTTTTTTTTCTTTCTCTTGGTATTCCAGAAAGACTTGCTGCTCTCTCAGGCAGTGGTTGCCTGCCTAGAAACCTTAGTGAAATACCTGTATGTGAAGAACCAGGATGTTGGTAAAGTCTTTATGGTCTTTCTTCTGCTAGTTTCCCTCCTGCAGTGATTTTGAGCTCTTCATTCTCTATTCAGTAGTGCTCTGGAGAAAATGTGTAATGGGTTTATGCCAAATAAGAAAAAATATTTGTGTGCCTAAAGTTAATCTTGTGCTTTGTGGGATGAGATCACAGTGCCTGGCTCCTCTGCAGGCATGAACCTTCACTTTGGCTCTGGACACCAGGATGCTTTCCAGAACGCAAAAAGTAGTTCTCCAACCCTATAAGAGGGAAAGGTTTGGGAATAGAAGGAGTATAGGAATAGTCTTTGACTTTCAGGTCAGTTGTATCAAACCTTTAGACCATAAACATATAAGAAAGAGAATCTGACCATGACATGTCTTACAGAAGGACAGTGTTGGTCATAATTTGGCCCTGAAGGGAGGGAAGGGAGAACTAGACAGCTTTAGGGAATGGAGGACGGAAATTCTGAATTTCCAGGAGTGAATTCCGACCTTGGTTTCCAGAGTGCAGTTCAGACCTATTGTATACCATGTTTTCAGTATAAAATAATATGACTGCATTGTAGAGCTGGGGGGGAAGAATAGACCCTTCTGCTTATTGTCAGCTTTCTGCCACGAAGTCCAGGTGCTGGCTCTGTTCTTAGACCAGAAAGTTCTCTGTACCCTGACCTGTTCACTTCAGTTGTTTAAACACTAATAGAGAAGGGAATGGAGTGAATGAACGCCAGGCAAAAGGGACACTGGTGCGAGAGAGGAAGTGGTTAGATAAAGATGTAATACTGCAGATGAATGACAGCCAGTAGCTGAAAGAAGGCTATTAAAAGGCTGAATTAAAAAAAAAAAAGTTATGGGGAGGCTCTGCTGATTTGGGATTAAACTAATGAAATGCTGCTGCAGCAACAGCTGAACCTGTCACTTTGGCTGCTGTGGTGCTGAAGTTCATAATAGCAATAACAAGAGTCTCCTTATTCCAAGCAGAATGAGGGTCATAGCTGTATTTGGCTGAAAGATGCAAGAACACTGGAAAGAGTCTGTCCTGGATTCTGCCTCTATGAGTTGACTCACCTGAGGCTTTCTAAAACCCTCTTTTGGTCCAGAGATATTTCCAAATGTGCAGAGCAAGCTCGTGCAGAGTCCTGGTACTTTCTCGTTTTCCCCAGATGAAAGATATCCCCCAAATATTTTACATTATTTTTCAGTGTTGTTTTCCTATAGAAAAGATTCTTGTAGTGGCAATAGGGAGGTTATGTGACTGCCAGTGGAAAAGAGACCTTTCTAACACTCTGGTGAGTTGCTGTAGTATAACAAGTTATTTCAGCTGATCTATTTGTCCATCCCATTCTCCTAACCTGTAATAAATACAAGGTAATAACATTTTAATTTCACCATTCAGTGAAAGACTTCATGCCATCAGAGAATTATGGTCTTGCCTAATATATATTATGTTATCATGTATGTTCTTTAGTAAGAACATTTTCTCTATTGACTATATTGCCACCATCAGCCTGGCCGGTCTCCAGGCTCAGTTTGTTCAGCTTCTGTTATAGGGCTTTCTTCATTACCCAAAGGGTATTCTGCAGCTAAATAAAAACTGAGGTCAGGAGAATTGTCCTCATATTGAAACCGGAGGGTATTATTTTTAAAACCCCAGGCTAAAAATATTCCCTCACTGTTTTATAACATGCACCCCAGGAGAAGGTTTATCTTCCTGTATGAGCACAAAGATGGACAATATGTATTTTCTGCTTGGAAAACCTATTAAGCTTTTGTCCTTTAGACTGAACTCTTGCCCAGAGAGTGACAGATTAAAAAGCCCGTAAGAACAGTGCAAAATATCCCCTTAGTGTTTCACAGCATGGGGTCTAGGAGTGAAAACTTGGGCTCAGAATTGAAGACTGTCCTTAGCTGGGTTCAGCCTGTCACTTGGGCAGTTTTACAGCTATTCTTGATTGGCTTCTCCTTCTCTCCCAGCTCTACACGTTGCTTCACAGCCATGGCACCGATTCCTGCTCTTCATACTACTTAGTGGGGGCCCGAAGTCCTTTCTGCAGCCAGAAGTTCTCAGGCTGATGACTTTGGTGAGCAGCAGAAGGGTGGGCTGCTCCTCATCTTTCCCAGTATGTTGGTACAATACACATGGACTGCTTTTTGGTATTTAACCTGCTATGCAACACAGTTTCTGATACTGCTGTGGCTTTGTCTGGGACTACATTCGTGCCCTGTATTAATAATGATACTTTCAAGTGAACTTCCACAGCTTGCAGAAACTGACTGCTGTTAGTGAGCACCTCATGTTCCTCTGGAACATTTGTTGGTAACATTTATTTATGTCATCTAGGACCCCTGGGGAAGAGAGGGGAAACTTGCAGAGAACATGCAACTGCTCTTACAGTCAGGGAGCAAGCTGGCTGCTTGGGATTGCAGCTTGGCTCCTATCTTGACCTTACAGACTTGGCTTTTCAGGGCAGGGAGTTAGTGCAATATACTACCCTGCTGTACGTGGGTCTGTGCGCTAGAGGGGGAATGTGGTCCTACCCAGCAGAAATACTGAAGATATAGCCCTCATGGCAGTGAATGAGAGGAAGCGGTTATTAAAGTGAACCTTCCCCCTCCAAATATAAGATGAGTCTGTGAGTATTTGCTGTTCTTATGTCTGTTTGAAGAAGTAACCTAATTTATTTTAGTTCCTTCCCAGCTTAAACCAAAATAAGTCTGGCTATAAATCAGAGCACCATCAATATATCTATATTGATGGTTCCATTAGAAGTGGTATAAAAATCAGGCCTGTGGTTAAGGTGCTGCAGTGGTGGTACATAGAAGAGGTCTTTCCAAGTGATGAGTCACTGTTGGACTCTGTGGGTCTTCCACTATTTAATGTCTCTGTTTTTTCCTTTGTTCAAGTTTGTGAGATATCAGAGCAGAAATAATATTTCTCAGAAAGAAATTAGCCAGATTCTTCATGAGGCAGCAGAAGCCAACATAGCAGAGCTGCCTGCGGCCACATCTTGTGCTCTTCACCTCTTCCTTTCTCAGGTAAGAGAGCAGTGACTGCTTAGGAAAATTGGAAGGGAATCCCCAGGTGTTTGCTTTGGCCTTTGAAGATCTCATTGCTCTGTGTGGAGATGAGGGAGGGAGTATGAAGGAACAAGCGCAACAGTTTTATGTTGTTCTGGAAATCATTCTTTTTTCTAACATCTCAGATTCAGAGCAGTCATTACCAGGTGGAGCCAGAGCAGTCAGGGATCATTCAGACCTTGCTGGATCGCCTCTGGGGAGAGAAGACCACTTCTGTAAAGCATCAGGACATTGTGTATCCTTTGATAGCTGATGTGTGTGGCAGGCGTAACAGAGGCAGAAGGGATACTTAATTTACTGCTCCTTCTCTTGTTCCAGCTGAAGGCAAATAAAATTGAAAAACCCCGAATGATTTCTACATTTGGCTAACTTTGGGATGAAAGACTTCATCATGTCCTAATCTGAGAAGATATTTTAGAAATGAGGAGACAGTTGGGATTAAAGATGGGTGTGTGTGCTGGGTTTGCATTCATCTATAAAGCAGAGGTGTTCTGATGAAAGGGGAGCAGGCTTGGGAGCCTCTGGCTTCAAAGCAGTAACAATCCCTGTATTGATTTCCCTGGAGGATGAGCAATGAGTTAATCTCTATTTGCATGCCATCTAGTACCAGGATGCCCATGAAGTAGTGGAAACCCAAATATAACTCAGGTACTTTGAAAGTTTGGGAACCACTGAGTGGAGTTAGCAGATTTTATTCTGTTTGGGCCTGGAGTCTGCCTCTGAGAAATAAATCCTCCTCTGTGGCGATGGAGGCAGGGGCCACTCCCAGATGCCTTGTGGAGAAAGAGAGAACATGATGCAGTATTTGTTTTTTTCTCAAACTTCTTTTTGCCTTCTGTTTTCATCACACTGCATTGCCTCAGACATGTAGCAGTGATGGAAGTGGCCACAGCAGTGATTTCCTGTGGGTGTGGGGATTTTCTTCACTGTGAGGCACTGTCATCTGCCATGTGTAGGGTATGTGGTGGGTGAGATGTTTGTCCTGTGACAAGTAGCTTGTCCTCATGCTTACCCCCAGTGTGATATTACTACTCTTGTGTGGGACACCCAGAGGGCAAGTTGTCCTGGTGGAAGCCATTGAGCCCCATGAAGTCCCTCGCCACTCCATTTTGCTTCTCTGTACAGGGATGAAGGAATTTGGATGGGAGGTTTTGTTACATTGCTGAAGTTACTTTTCATTTCTGACTTTTCTTCGTGTATTAAGAAACCTTCAAATCTTGGTGGTTGGGAAGGATCTTAGATGTACTTGAAGTGCAGCAGTGGGGCCACATGAATTAGTAATGGACATGGAGGACAAAATCCTGTGGTCAAAATTGAGCTTTGACTTTTCTTCAGGTTTACCTATACTGTGGTTTCTCACATATGTTGGGAGTGAGGTTGCATGGCTTGGGGAGAGTTGGTTTAGTAATGAAAACCTCCTGCCAGTGCTGTGTCAAATGTGGGAATTCCCATATGCCTTTCCTTTGGTTTCCACTCATGCTGTCAATGACAGGTGTCTGGGAAGCGTGGCAGTGTCCCTCTCACACATTGGAGATTGAAATGAGAAGATACAGTGCAAAGAGCAGAGGAACAAATGAAGAATGTAGCAGGAGACCCCATCCTGCCATTCATTCCCAGTGAGTAGTAGGGAGAAGATGGACAAAGGAAGTCACTTGTTGCTCATTTTGAGAAAAAGGTTTGTTGAAATTAAAAAGTTATGTTACTGAAACGGCTCCGTTTCCCCTTCTGTGCAGGATAAGGCTTGGTTGATGCCATTCATCTCTCAAAATACAGACCAGACTGGGGAAACGATGTTGTACAGGGATCACCCACCTTGGCTTATGGGGCTGTGGGATAGTCCCTTTGCTCTGGGCTAGAAGGGGCGGTGGGGGCTCAGCCAGGAATCGTTGGGGAAGCAGATACGCTACGTGTCCCATAGGGATGAGGAGGCTTCTTCCAGGACGCGAGGGTTCCCTTCGACGACAGCCTCAACCCCCGCTATCCTATTGCCTCCAGATCTAAGTGCCCGCCGGGGCGTGGCCGGGGCGGGGCCTGGGCTCAGGAAGTGATACGGCGGGGCGGAGCGGCGAAGCGCCGTGGAGGTGGTGGCTTAGCAGCAGCATGGCGGCGTGGTGGGTGTGAGCGCCGGCCTCGGCACCCGGCTCGCAGGTGGGGGACCGGCCGCCCTGCCCGGGAGCTTTTCCCGTCCCGGGAGTCCCGAGGGGGCTGGGGAATAGCTGCCCGGCCGTGGTGGGGCAGGAGGGAAGGGCGGGAGCAGCCCTGGGGCCGCACCGGGGGACGGGGCGGACGTGGCCGATGCTCCGCGAGCAAGACCCGGGAGGTGACCGATGAGCGGGGCGGGCAGTGCGGCCCCGGGGCAACTCCCTGGACCCTGGGTTCAAGGGCCGTGCCCGACGGGCTCTGCCTGCCGTCGCCGCCTGCTCGCCCCGCTCCTCCTCGCCCCGCGCTGGAGCCGCGGGAGGAGCGGACCGCCGCGGCTCCTGGGAGCTGTCGTCCTCCCCGAGGGTTCGCATCCTCCCGTGTGCCGCCTGCTACGTCCACTTGACACGACTCTGGGTGGGTTTCCCGCCCAAGGTGCTTCTTGAACCCCTCTGGCACGACGAGAGGCACGAGGGTGGGCTGGGATGGACCCATTCCTGCTCGAAATCACAACAGGAAATCGGGGCTGCCAAACCCTGTGGTACTCGAGCTTCTGGGCTTGGTGGTTTGGAGATTTTGGAGATGAGCAGGTGTAAATGGCCAATGCTGTTTCAACTGAAGCAGCTGGTCCTGTAAGCCCCATATAGATATGTCCTCCTAGAGGAGTCTGAGGGGCAGTGTTTCACTTCTGAAGCTTTTGGTTCGCCTGTAACAAGAGATTAATCCTCATCTGGTTGTTGGAGGAGTGCCTCAGGAATGGATTTGTGGAGCAGGGAGTTTTCATTCCTTGTTTAGCCGCAGAATGCTCCTGGTGAAGGATGCTGCTTTCCCCCCTACATTTCAGTGCCTGCAGAGGGGAAGTGGGGGGAGGTCATGCAAAAGTTTCTCTTTGGAACCAAAACATTGCAGCATGGCTCTGCCTTGCAAGCTCATTAAGTGAATAAATCTCAGGGATGCTTGATTCAGATGGGGCTCCTGCAGGAAAATTTATAAAGTAACTGAAAACATTTTAATGGGAAGTATTAACCATCTATTATGTGGCATCTGTTGTCACATCTTTGGAAAAACACATCTAAAATTAAGAGGTTGGCAGACAGTGAGACAGACTGGTGGACTTGCTGCTGAAACAGCCCGTTGGCCAGGGCTGCAAGGCAATGTTGGTGGAAACTCCCTTCTGTCTGTAGCATCAGGCCAGGCCCTGGCTCCCTGGACTGCTCTGGGAGCATGAGGCAGGGCTGTCTTCGGTAGAAATCAATTCAGGGAGGGGCAGGGAGGGAAGAGAGGAACAGCTCTGCAGTGTTTCTGTCTCATCTCGTCCCTCAGCAGGTGTGAAGACACAAGAGAGAGTTCGTGGGGAAAGCATGGAGGACCATCTGCAAAGAGCTTTGGCATCTCTGCCATTATGCAGTGTGGCCTGGAGAGGAAGGAATGTCCTCTGCTGTTAAAATGGGGTGAAATTGCCAGGGCAGTGAAAAGAAATAAACCTGAGGTGGTCCCACATGGCATCAGCAGTCACAAGTTCCCTGTGGGTGAGAGAAATAACTGGG
The DNA here is from genome assembly GCA_008694505.1 of Cyanoderma ruficeps. NCBI lineage: Eukaryota > Metazoa > Chordata > Aves > Passeriformes > Timaliidae > Cyanoderma > Cyanoderma ruficeps. Next base: position 342,234 of record VZDJ01000041.1, read on the forward strand.
CCCTGCTTTGTTTTCACTGGCATGTTTTAGCCTTGATGGACAATGGCAAATAAATAGCTTTGATGTGAGAATGAGTGCCAGCAGATCAGATGAAAAGGTGATGTGCTTCTGGTATGGCATGGTTCTCCAGTCCTCTACTTCTGACCTTGTCCCATGGGACAATCTTTAGGGCTGGTATAGAAGAATCTGAATACATTTTCATTGAAAACATTGACCATCTCTACCCCAGCATCTGCTGTTGTGTCTCTGAAGAAGCCCATCACTGTTCCAAGACTGAGAAGCAGCCAGGCAGGCTGGTGGACCTTGTGCTGCAGCAGCTAGCTGGTTGGCAGCTGCTTCTGCCAAGAGCTGTGCTTTGCTCTGCTGCTGCCTTGAACAGAGTCTTTTGCAGCTCATCTTCCTCCTTGTAGTACCTGCATCCACCCAGCTCCAGTGTTGGAAATGGGAAATACTGCAGCCCCTGCCCTAACCAGACATACTGGGACTGCCACAGGCAGCATGGCAGAGCTGTTGTGGGCAGCATTTCTGCTCTTTGCCTTCCAGCCTAGTCTGGAGGCCACTGGCTACCTCCAGTGTTTCTTTCTAGTTCTCCATGAGCATGGCAAATAGCCAGCCTAGTCCTTATGGTGGTATACCTGATCTGAGAGGCAAACAGGAGCCTAGGTCCCAGGAGCCTAGCCCTGCCTCCAGGGGAGTCACTCTTTTGCTTTTGCATTGCTGTACTTCCTTCTCCCCAAGAGCTTGGGAGGTAGTGAGCAGCTGTGGGGGCTCTGCAGAGGGAAGACCTGTGTCACCTCACTGAGCCAGGCCCTGGGTCATGGTTTTTGAAGCAGTCTCTTGGAAGCTGATCAGGCTGGTAGGTCCAACAGAACATCTGTTTGCCTGGGCTGGAGAAGTTTCCTTACAGCCTTGGCTTGTTGGTGTGCTTTGTGGCATTCAGGATGGCTGGAATATGGCTTAAGCCTCACACCACACTGGGAAGAGGAGACAGACCCCAAGCCTGGCATGGGGATTTGTGCTGTTGTCCTGGCTCTGCACCATGTCAGAAACGTGGGGCATGTTGCTGAGACCACACCAGGGGCAGCCATGTCTTCTTCAATAGTGCAGATTGTATTTACTCTGGTCTGTTCCAGGGGTGTTGCTTTTTACAAAGGCAATAATAAGAGCAAAATATTTTAGAAGGTTTCTCATGTTTGTCTGACACTGTTCCCCTGCCTTTGTCAGGGGTATGAAGATGCTTGACTTGGCTTCGGCAAGAGGTGCATGGTGGGAGCCGCTGCTGATCCTTGCAGAGCTGGGAGAGCTGCTGGTGCTGCTTGCTTGGCCTCTTTCATAGACTTGAAGTTGAAGAAATTATATTTGTTAAAAAAAGAAAAGCAACAAAAAAAGAACAAGAAGGGATTTGGTTTTGTTTCAGTGTTAGGGCATTACTGAGACAGATTTGGCTGGGCAGGCAGACTCAGACTGAAGAGGGCAGTGGGTCCATAGGGTGAGGTGAGCTCTGGTGGTCTTACACATCTGCCTTTCCTTTGGGAGCAAGAGGTGGCTCAGACAATGCCTCTGAAGGAGCTGTGGCTTCTGTAATTGCCAGTGGCCTGTGCTCAGCTCTGTGGAAACCTCGTGCCTGAGGACAGACCACCTTGAGTTCTGCTGCCTGGGGGATGAGCTATTGCTCTCCTTTTCCAGGTATAGACTGTCCAAGAGAGTCCTCATTCTCAAGGACCTTTTCCTCCAGACGTTGACTTTGTCTGAGGGACCTTTGTGGAGCAGCTCTTGTGGAGCAGGAGCAGCTCTGCCCAAGAGCATCCCTGCAAAGCCTCAGATGCTGCCTGGGAAGAGACTTGTTGGGAGGGAGAGGGAAGTTAGCATCAGGTCACCCATCTGTTGTTTTTTGGCATGGGACCTGCAGGTGGCACCTAACTTGTAGCAAGGGAAAGGGTCCAAATACCAATACCCCAAGTGGTGAGGGGAGGTCACTGAACTGGCTGCACTGGGACTTGAAGGAGAAATGGACTTCATCCCCTCAGTCATCCTTCTCTTCCTTCAAGACCTGCTGTTGTGTTTGTTGGGCTGCTCTGCCTCACAAGCCTAGCAAAAAACTAGCTGTTATTTTTGGAAGTAGGAGTAGGACTTAATTTTTCTGCTGGGTCAGATGCCTTGGGGCTGGCAGTGCAGTCAGGTAGAGAGAAGAGGGAGACCAGAGCTTCACTTACAGGGGAGAGCAGACTGGCTGCAGTATCACCATGTGGCTCTGCTCTGGCCATTATATCCCTCAGACCCCCCATGGGGACAAGGGACAGATGGCAAGGACCCTGGTGCCAAGGGCAGCATGCCATCGGTCCTGAGTGGCTTGTTTGACTACTTCTTCTTCGGTAAGTCTCCTCACTGATCATTGGTTTTGTTGGTCTGTTTTCTTCCTGGCTATAGCGGCCAACATGGATTTTCTCATCATCTGCCCCTTTCTGCTGGCAGTGCTGCTGTCCCAGGGCAGCTTCACAGACCTGGAGAAACAGAGAGTAGACTCTGGCTTGGAAATCTGTATCCTCTACCGCCTGCCCCTTGTGACCATGTATGCACTAATGGCTACAGAGGCTGGAGGGAGTGTTTGCACAGGGAAAGGGTCAGAGACCATGGAAAGGGGCACAAGGAAGTGGAAAAGAGAGGATCCAGAAGCACTGGGAAGTTGCTGCTTTGTCTTTCTGTAGATGGGCTTTAGTCAAGCTCCTGTGTTTGCTAACCAAGTGCCTGGCTTGGTGCAGGAGCAGAAATGGCAATGATGCCTGGTGTTATTTCTGCTCCATTGTGCTAGGCACTGAGCACATTTCTCAGTTTGCTCTTGAAAATGGCATGGCCAGCCAGAAGGCAGAGCACACCTGCACGTGTCAGTGCTTTGGGGTCACCAACTGGGATGGTGGAAGAGGACTCCTGGGCTTGTGGCACTTTGTCTTCTCTGTGCCACAAGCACATTTTGCCCATGAGGAGCTGGGCTAATGCAAGCCCTTCTTAGCACACAGCAGCATCCTGTGGTGAAGAGGCAAAGTATGAAAAGATAATGAGTATGTGGAGACACATGAGGAAGGTAGCAGTTCATGTTACTCCTCCAGCCATGAACTCCTCCAGTTCATGTTAGTCCACCAGCCAAAGCATGGACTGGCAAGTAGCTCCCTACAAACTCTCAGCATTGTTAAGGGCCCTGATAGGGTGTTTGGGCAAGGGGTTCCCTGGAAATCTGTGTTTCATCCTGGCTCAGGTGCTGCCCCTCAACCACCTCATGAGAACTGGGGGGGGGCTGGTGTGGTGCCAGAGGCCCGGTGGAAGGGGGAGAGCAGCAGTGGGAGTGTTGACAGTGCCCTTGACAGTGCTGCAGATAAGAAGCTGTTTGAGGTGAAGCGCAAGGACCAGATGAATGCACTAAAGAACTTGATCGAGCTCAATGACATCAACCAGCAGTACAAAATCATTGACATCATGCTCAAGGGACTCTTCAAAGTAAGCCACAGTGCAGTCTGCACTCTGAGTCCACAAGGGGGGGCAGAAATGGGAAGGGTTGGGGGCTTCTGTGGGATGTATGGTAGTGGGGGCTTCTGTGGGGTGTGTGGCAGTTCAGCTTTAGTACCTGAAGGGTGGATGCCATGGGGTTTCAAAGTGGGGCAGCTGTGGCAGCACCTCCAGTGTGCAGGGCTGGCCTGGCAGGACAGGGCAGTAACCAAGGGCTCTGGCAGGTGCTGGAGGACTCCCGTGCTGTGCTCATTGCTGCCAGTGTGCCTCCTGATGGGCCCTTCCCTCAGGATGAGAAGATAAAGGATGGTAGGTCCTCTCTGGTTTTTATCCCCCTCCTTTTTCTGGTGCTCTGGTGTACCACAGACATTCTTCCTGGAATCGGCGCTGGGGTAGGTACAAAACCCCTGTGTATCCAGACCAGACCTGGGCTGGTCCCTGTCTGTTGGGGACCCTATTGCTGTGCTGATGGGGCTGGTGGCTGTCCCCACAGCATACTCCCATGTGGTGGAGAATACCGCCTTCTTTGGGGACGTTGTCCTGCGCTTCCCCAAGATTGTGCACCACTACTTTGACCGCAACTCCAACTGGAACAGCCTCATCCGCTGGGGCATCGGCTTCTGCAACTTGACGGGTGTGTTCGAGCAGGGACCCCATGCCCAGGTCCTGCAGCTGGTATGGCTCTTCGTCCTCTCTGCTGTGACCCCTTTCTGCTGCTAGGCTGGTGGGGTGAGGGTTTTGGGGTAAAAGGCAGGCAGGGGCCCCCTATGTCTGCGGGCTGCCCTTGAGCTGAGGGATGGGGGAAGAGCATAGATGGGACTGATAGGAGAGTAGGGGACCCTGGTCACATAGTTGGGAGATATAAGTGGAAGGCACCACTCCCCAATGAGGTCTCCCCTTTGCTCTGCAGATGGCTCAGGAGCTAGGAATCAGTGAGAAATCGCCCAATTACCGCAATCCCTTTAAAACGGACCAGTCAGAGGTAAGATGGCAACGCTGCCGGCTTGCCCGATGGGCTTCCCCATCTGTGTCGCAGCTCCAGGCAGCTGGCTGGGGAATGGAATGGGTGGCTCAGGGGAAATGACGAAAAGCCCCTGTCACTGAATAAGTATGGCTAAAACACAAATACTGAATTCCCCATCTGTGATCTACTTTGGGTACCTGGTGCCCTCTCTTCCCTTCTGTGGCCACCTGCCTCATGGTTGAGACACTGTTTGCCTCGTGCTGCATCTGCGCTCAAAGCTCCCTGGACTGTGAGGCTTGTGCATTGACTTTGGTGGCATTGGGGGGGTTGTGCCTCTGGGAGGCTGTGGGCACTCCCCATGCTGACTCCTTGCTGTCAACCCACAGTTTTTCCCCAGTGCTGACACCTTTCAGAAGGCACTGCAGGATGAGGAGAAGAGAAGGAAGAAGGAAGAGAAGCGGAAGGAGATCCGCAAGGGTCCGCGCATTTCCCGCTCGCAGTCAGAGCTGTAGCACACTGGGACTTGTGCCTTGCAGTGGGGGTGACACCACTGGGACACAGAGTGGTTTACTCCCTTCTCAGCAACCTTAGGCCGGTGCCTGGTCGTTCCCTTTCCATTTGTGCTGTGGGTTTTGTTGCCTTTCATTTTTGTTCAATAGAGTTTGGGTGGTGGTGCTGGTGGGTTGCCCCAAAAGGACTAAAGTGGGATACACCTTCTGCAGAGGTAAAGCACAGACAGGACAGCACTAGGGCCATCCCCTGGTCAGGGTGTTGCTGTCTGTGAGGAAGTAGGGTGTGGGGGACACACCTCTGGTGGAGCCCAGGGATCCCTCCTCACTGCAGCACACCCCATGCTGAACGTGTCTCCTCCAGCATGGGTGGGCTGGGGAGTGCATCGCACCAAACAACCTCCTGAGCAATGCTGCTTCTCTTAGTTTTGCTTTTCATTTTGTTAAAGTGGTGATCTCATTGGCACCCCCCACTGGGTTCTATCTGGTCTCTGCACAGCTGCTACCTCTGCCAGATCAGACTTCCTCTTTTCCTGACAGCTGCTTCACCAAGCAACACGAGTTTCATTGTCCAGACAGTTGAAAATGCCTATGGCAGCTGTTCCTGGCCAATGGCATCCCATGGCCACCGCAGGTCATTCCTGCTGAGAGGTAACTGCCCGGTGAATTTTTGGACAGGAGGAATTTCAGTACTTGGCCTCTTTGCAGCCAGTGGGTGTCTGTAGTGCAAGCAGTGCATGCACTACAGTGATGCTGAAGATGCTGGGGAACCACCCCTGAGCCACTGCAAGCCTGTCCTGCAGCCCATGCCCCATCCCTTCTCTTTGGGGCCTCTCCTCTCTAAGTCTCTGAAGCCCCCTGTCAGGAGACAGCCAGAAAAGGGCATGTGGCGATAGCAGGGCCAAAGTAGGGAGGAAGCCAACTTGAGGGGCTGCGACCTTCCATCGGGTGTCTGAGCTGCAGTAGGGCCAGAGGTGAGGGGCTGGCCTGAGGACCTGACACAGCCACCCTGTGATTCCTCACCTGTGCTGGTGGCCTCGCACCAGAGAAGGCTGTTGCAGAGGGGCTTTCCCCAAGGAGCGGGTGCTCTGTGCCAGGCTGGCGACATCACAGCCTTTGAGGAAAGGGAAACGTCCCGAACTTTTTAACAGCAGAGCCAAATCCCTTCAATGGGGGGAGGGGGTGGCAATGGACGCGTTTGTTTTTTCTTGAATAAAATTGACTTCATTATTTTTTTTTAAAGTATAAGAGTCCTGGCTCTTCCTCCCGTTCCCGGTGGGAGTGGGGTGTGCCCGAGAGCGTCAAGGCTGGCCCCTCAGGAGGTGAGGGTCTGTGGGCGCTGCGGAGGGAAGGACAAACCCCATACTCTATCCACCACCGCCTTGCAGCTGGCTTTTCCGCCGTGCACCCTGGCGGCATCCCAGGGTGCGAGCCTTGCCCCGGCCGCGTTTTCCGTGGGCAGCGTTGGCGTTGGTGCCGCTCCCACGCACGGCACGGCCGCGCCCCCTCATGAATATTCTTGCTCTGGGGGTGGGGAGAACCATGCTAATCGCAGCTGCTGATCGCTGACGCGCCATCACACCACGCGCCACCGCGGCCGCCGATTGGCCGGGGGCGACCTGGTCTCATTGACAACAAACCGCGGGGGGCGCGCGCGCGCGGCGGGGGCGGGGGCGCGGGTCGGCCCAAGATGGCGCGGGGTCAGTGGCGTCCGCTGGTAGCGGCAGCAGCCTCCGTTTGAGCGCCCGGGGCGGTGGCGGGCCCTGCGCGATGGAGGGCGGTGAGCTGGCCGCCGAGGGCATGGACACCCTGACTGAGCTGGGCGACGAGCTCACCCTGGGAGACATCGACGGTAGGCGCCGCGAGAAGGAGCGGGGGGTGGGGTGGGGTGGAGATAGCGCTCTTGGGCTCCCCACGCGTGTTGGGGGGAAGCACTCGGGTTTCCATGCGCAGGCCGGCCCGCGGCTTCTGAGGTAGGAGGCGTGGGTGGGTGGTCCTTGGCTCGTGCTTCTGGAGTGTGCAGGGTGGGTGCGCTTCCCACGCGGTATGGGCTGCCACGCGAGCGGGAGGGAGCGAGGATCCCCTGTCCGGGGTGGGTACAGGCGGGAGCGCGCTCCGCCGGGCAGCACTCTCCTGGCGGGCGGCCACGCGTGTCTTCCCTGCCAGGGGGGCGCTTCTGAGCGACATTCGTGGGGCTGCCACACGCCTGGAGTCGAGGCCGTAACCGCAGGAAGGTGGTGGGGATGTGGGGGTCCGAGCCGCTGAGCCCGGTGGCCGGCGTGGGAAAGGGTCAGGGAAAGTCCTCACCGTGATCATTTACTCCTGCCGCACACTCGAGGGGCAAGCGGCGCTGCCCACGTTCCCCTCGTGTTTCCTCGTGGCTCCCTTAAAGTAGGTGCTGAACAATGGCTGAAGCTGTGCCTCCACTAGTGCCCGTACGAGGCCGAGCCTTCAAGCCCTCCTGCATCCATACAGGTCTTAACTGCCTAAATTTCCCATTTTCCCTGTCATCGTAAAACTTTACTGCATCCCTGGCACAGCATAGAACTGTGAGAAAACCCGTTTTCCGACGAAGTGCATCAAAATGAAGCGCTTGTGTTTGACGCCTGTTATATGTATATTTTTGGTAACAACAAGCAGCTCCAGAAAACCCCATTTCAAATGGCATTTCTTGGTGTGGTCTGTGCTGTAGGCTGGTGGAGATGAGCTTCTGCCTTAGCTCACTGCTCTGCTCTGCCGTAATCCCAAACAGAGCTCAGTTTTGGGGGTGTCCAAAATATCTTTGTTTAGCAGCTGGGAGATAAAATTTTGCCATTATTTCTAGATTTCTAATTGACACTGATTTGCCACATAGCTTGGGGCAAAATTTATGGTCCTTTTTTTCTTTTGTCATAAAAGAAGAATGTACCTTGTGAGAGTGCAATGAGCTTAGTTATTGCTCATAAAGTTTGGTAGTGCGCATTGAAGGTGTGTTTGCTGTTGTTTAAGCACTACATAATGAGTTCTCAGGTTCCATACAGAAACTGAGACAAATTGATGAGCCCAGCAATGGCTGTGCTCTGAGGTGTGCCCTGGGAGGTGTGATTCAGAGTGATGAGTAACTTAGGAAAACCAGCTTCACTTTCCTCCCCACCTCCAGGGGTGGATTTTCCTGGGGAAGGCAGGGGTAAGATACATGACAATTCTGCTTTTACTGTGCTCCAGCATGGATTTGTCTCAGGATTTTGCAAGGATTTAAATTTGGTTTTAAAGTCCTCTTGTGGATATTTCTCTCCCATTCTGACTGAGGGGCTCCTCACTGCCTGTTGCATGGATTTGGAATTTTTTGTGGTGGATATGCTCTGGGATGCCAGTGCTCACTGGGTTCATACTTCAAGACAGGGCACAATGGTGGCCAGAGGGCCCCAGTGATGAGCCCAAAGGCTCTTCCTCTTCCCCCAGCACGGGCTCCTCCACCAGTCATGGGCATCTTCCTGCTGGCAGAGCACTGCTGGATAACATCGGAGCATGAGGTTTGAGTCGGTTGGAGGTCAAAGCACATCAGGGTTCAGGACAGAAAGGCTGTTTCTTTTGAGGTTGGGATCTCTGCTGCTTTCTGTTTGTTAGAGTACAGCATCTCCAGGAGCGTGAGGAAGAGCAGCCTCTGTGCTGGAGAGCTGAGCCATCACCTGGGAGAGGCAGCTGAAGCCCAGTCCTTGCCTTTCTGCCAGGTATTCAGGCCCTGGGCTGATGAAAGCAGGAGAAACCCTTGGTGGGCTCAGTTTTGGTTTTGTAATATCTTGTTGACATTTTTTAGCCTTGGGTTGGCCTGGAATTTTTTTTTCTGCAGTAAGGTCACTCACTCTGCTTTGGGGCCTGAGACCTCTCTGGCACTGTGGGTGCAGGTGCTCTGGTGACACTGGGTTTATCACCAATGGCTCAGAAGCACCTGAGGTTTCTCACAGTCAGTGCAGATATTCTGATTTCTGGGTAGGCAAAGGTGTTCTGAAAAACAGAGACTTAGATTTTGGGTGTTGGGTGTTTCTCTTGCTTTTAATTTTTTGTGTGTTGTTATTAGGAAAGCTCTTGAGCCCTTTAAAAGAAGTGGGTTTGATCCCCTGGCAGTCTTAATTCTTAAAAATTAAGCTTTAGACTTTCTGCATTTAGTCGAAGGTGTCATAAAGATGTCATTTAACTTGTGAGAGCAGGACTAGTTTTTTAAATAAAATATTAAATCTGCTGCATTGAACACAACATTCTTTAATGTTGTGCTTGAAATTTTGTTCTTATGCTGGAATTTACTCTTCCAGAGCAAATGTCATCTGATTTATGTTTATTCCCTACTTGCAGTTGTGCTGATAATGAAATAGCAATACCATCAAATGTAGAGTTGGGAAGTAATTTGGGTTATCAGTTTTATCATGGTGACGGTTATTTGGGATGATCTTAGCTGCAGTCAGTTGGAATGTGAAGAGGTGTTTAATATCCATCTAGATGTTAATCTTTAAACAGCGTTCCATGCTCTGCTGATGTTTTGTGAAAGCCAGTTAAGGCAACACATTAAAAAAAAAATCTTTCATTCCTCTAGTGAAGACTAGAGATAAGGGTTTGGTCCTGCTGGTCCCTGAGGGTGGCTGCTGCCTCATATTGGGAGAACTGTGCATCCCCACTTAGTGTCAGGTTATGAACGGGTCAGGAGGACACATCTCCTCCAAGGCTCCTCCCTCCAATAGACTCAAGTTCTTGAGAGCAGTGGTCATGACCAATGCTTAAATGTGTGTCAGGGTGTGGAGGGATTGCTATTGAAAGGGAAGAGTAGCAGTATCACAGAAATATGTTGAAATGTGTGTTGAGGGAGCAAGAGGCTTGGAGGAGGAATTATCCCTGTGCCCTGTTTCAGACAAAGGACTGTCAGACAAATTAATTGGATATGTGTGGGTGGCGTTTCAGAGAGCTGAGCAAATTAATAGCCCTTATTGCTGGGACATAATCCATGGAAACTTCTTGTCAAAAGTTTACTGCTTCAAACCTACTTCATAAATCACAGCAGTGACATCCTTTGGGGTTTGTGAATGAGGAAGGCCCTGGTGTAAGGAGCCCTTTGCTGTATTTTTTCCTATAAATCAGAAATATATTTTTTGCTTTCTAAACCCATATTTATTATTTTGTTATAATCTCCCCTCTCTTCCTGTTTCCAGAAGAAAAAAAAAAAGTATTTTCAGAAAACCATGGAAGAACTAGTGGAGCGTGGGCAGGTCCTGGGGTGGGGAAGAATGTCTGATTCCTCACACCGCTGCCTGCACACAGATCAGGGAAAGCATTCATATGTCTTGAGGTGCCTAATTGGATTAAATTAGATTAGATGGAGGAAAGAGGAAGCTTTGCTTATGAACAATGATCTCTTGATTATGAAATGTTCACCTCAAGGGAGAAAGCCTATAGTGTTGCAGTAGGAGTCTCTTGATATGGGTTCATAAAATCCTGGAGGAGGTGGGGTGGAGAGACTTGTGCAGGGATTGCAGGCAGAAAACCAACAGAAAAAGTTATTCTGATGTTCTAAACACATGCATGGATTTATCCTGCTGCAGTTTTATGAAGTGGTGTTTCCTTTCAGGGTTTTTCCCCAATTTTTGTTATGCTTCTAACTCAAAGAAAGATAAGATGAATTCTTATCCTGTTTCTTCCTTTTCCAGATACTCAGTGTGGCAGTACAGGTAGGGGACTTGAAAGCTCCCAAAAGTTGTGTGAGAGAATGGTTAGTGCTGTAATTGTGGAGGTGCTTGGTTTCTTCCTTCTGCAAGGATTAGACTGAAGGAGTGATGGAACAAGACTCTAATATTTTAGATAATATATTGGAGATGGCTGTAACTTCTAGCCTTGGATAGATGTAACTTCTTGTTCTTGGATCTTGTCTGGAAAAGTGTTGTGGAGGGGTCTTACTTTTCACCCCAAACAGCAGTAGCAGTGTTGTGCTGCTTGGCCATGTCCTGGTCTCTCTCTGGAGGTCTTCCTTTGGTGTGATGGGTTCTCTGAAGGTTTTGAAGGATCCAGAGCTCCCTTCTGTGCACACACACCATAATTCCATGATGTAAATGGCAGGTGACAAAGTAGGTAGGCAAAGAAATAGTGTTGAACGAATTTTCTTCTATTTTACAGAGATGCTGCAGTTTGTCAGTAACCAGGCAGGAGACTTTCCAGACCTGTTTTCGGATCCCTTGTGCAGCACCTTCCAGGGCAGCAGCAGCAGTGCTAGCAGCAGTGGGACCCTGGAGCTGCAGTTGCAGCAGCCCTACAGCCAGGTGCAGCTCCAAACCTTCCCACCACCCCCTGCATCCCCCCAGCTCCAGAGCCTGCCAGTGAAAGCAGTGCAGACAACACCTTCAGCCCCTCCACGCTCAGCCCCTGTCCTGCAGCCGCGGCCTTCAGTGCAGCCTCAGCTCCAGCAGCAGGCCGTCATGATTACTCCAACGTTCAGCTCTGCTCCACAGACCAGGATTATCCAGCAGCCAGTCATCTACCAGAATGCCGCCACAAGCTTCCAAGGTAGTGCTTGCAGTGCTCAGGCTACAGGTGTGCCTGGTGCATGCAAGATTCCAGGATGCTCAGGCTGTGGATGTGCCTGGTGTACTTGCAGTAAATGGCGTCACTGTTCAAACTCCAAGTGTATCTCAGCCATGACAAGCCTGATGATTCCTTTCTTGTGATACTGCCTGTGGGGTGTCCCTTCTCCTGCCTGCATGGCTTTGGAGTTGGGGAGCATGAAAAATCGTCAGGAATGAGATCTTAAGTGTTTTTGTGTGACCTCTTACTGTAATTGTTGTCTTGCTCTTCTCCTCTGGCCTGGCCTTGTGCCCTATGGCTCTTGGGAGGTTTGAGAGAAGATGTCTTAAAATATTGTTGTCAGCAACCCTGTTCTCCCACTGATGGGTTCACTGGGCAGATCTAGTCTGTCCCACACAGCAGTCTGGAATTAAGGCACATTTTATCTACTGAACTCTGGAGCTCAGTATTTGCACTGAGCAGACACACCTATAGAAATATTTAGCGATCTTCCTTTGTGAATGCTGGATGACTTGATCCTCTTCAGTAGGCCTTGATTCTTTATGTAACAGGTAGGATCCTACAGGCAACCAAGACCAGGGGTAGTGGGAAAATACAGGTTGGATGTCCTGTATAATGCTACTGAAACAGAGTCCTGTGCTATCAGACTAAAGGGTTTTGGCTCTATTTTCTCTTAGCTGATCCTCTGTGCCGCCTGGAAAGTTGCTATTTTAGGTGCAGTGTCCTCTTGCAGGAGGCACCAAAGCAGCTGGAAGCTTCCCAACATGTGTGATGTGTTAGATGAATGCTGCCTACTAAGAAGCTCTGGGAAGAAGAGTAGTGATGCTAGGAGCATTTCCAGGCTCCAGGAGGGAGACTTGTGTCTCTTGACCATTTCTGACACCTCTTCTGCTTTTCAGTTCTCCAGCCTCAAGTCCAGAGCCTGGTGACATCCTCCCAGGTTCAGCCGGTTACAATCCAGCAGCAGGTGCAGACAGTGCAGGCCCAGCGAGTGCTGACACAGGCTGCCAATGGCACCATCCAGACCTTAACACCAGCCACCGTCCAGACAGTTGCTGCACCACAGGTCCAGCAAGTTCCGGTAAGTAAAAGTGCAGAATGAGGCGGCCCAACAAGAAAATGATTTTGTGGGTCTGGTCCCCTGACTTGCCTGGGGAGAAGTGGTGAAGCTGTAGGGCTGGCAATCCTGGCTAGGATTGCTTCTGCACAAATGTTTTTAAACCTGAGGGCTATTTCTAGCCAGCCTATGTCCCAGAAGCATTTTACTTCATGCAGGTCGTGTGTGAGTGTCCCTGTTGTGAGATGTGATGTGAATTCTGGGCAATGCCTGGCAACTGTTTTCAGTGAAACAGTATCTAAATGAAGTCTAAAATATTTTTTTAACCTGGTACTGCCAAACCCAGTTGGAAACTTTGCCTGAACAGGCTTTCTTTGACTTTTGCGTACTTGTTTGCACGCTGATCACCTCTACCACATCTTATAAGGACTGGTGTGTACTGGAATGTGTTCTTCTAATTCTTCTGTCATGTTTTTTTAATAGTTTTACTGCTAAAGTGCCATGCAGTTTTTTTTTCAGTCTTGTGCATCTTTGTTATTAAAGGAAAATGTTTGTCTATGAGACTCAGTATGACAAAGTTGCTATGGTTCAGTTGTACTATGCCATCTCTGGTGTTCAAAGGTATTTGAAAGAAATAAGAGCAAAATAAGTTACAGTGGATTTTGATCTGCTTGATATTAAAGGTACAGATCCTTTCAGTAAAATTGCAGGGAGATGCTACTATGGGTGCTTGCCAAAGCAGACTGTTCTAGCTGTGTTAGACTGAATACCCAGACAGTTAGTGTAGAGAGCTAATTATAAGTGTAACTGGAGAAGGGAAAGCAGCTTTTCCATCAGCTCTTTTGTGTTTTAACATACTTGTTTACTTCTGGTGGCTGATTTGAAAAACACTGTCCTGGTGGTTCCTCTGCCCCATTCTATCCAGTGGTGCTCAGACTGTCTCCTGCTCAGAGTTTGCATTGGGGTTGATGGAAAGCATCCAGGTGATACAGGGTGCAAGTCAAGGAAATATTCACCCTGCTCTTTTGCCAACCATTGAGTTGTAAAGCTATTACAACTGTGTCAGTGCTTACCTCTGGCTACTGACATCAGCAGGGAAATATGTGCCTGCTCTCCTCTTCACCTGTAATTCTTTTCAACCTAGGTTCTTGTTCAACCTCAGATCATAAAAACGGATTCCCTGGTCTTGACAACCCTGAAAACAGATGGTAGTCCTGTTATGGCTGCAGTACAGAACCCAGCACTGACAGCACTCACTGCTCCCATTCAGACTACAGCTCTGCAGGTACCCTGTGAATGTCCTTTCATCCCTCTCCTCACCGATGTTCTTTCCTATTAATGCAAGGAAGAGATTTGTGCTTTAGTGTTCTGCAGTGGTGCAGAAAATAAGGGGTTTTGAGGGCTGTTGTACACATGTCCCAGGGCGAGTAATACCTGTTTCTGTCAAGGCTAAACACACAGACTGTACTGTTTGGCAGCCTTCCCATGCCCACTAAGCAAAAAACAAGGGCACATTTCTGTTTAACTTTTTCTGGTACTGTAAGGAGAGGAACATGACCTAAAAACTCAGTCTAGTTTTTAACTTGAAGCCAAAAGCTAACTTGCTCATAGTGCCTGTGGAACTTCCTTTTGCCCTTCAGTAGTGTCTAATAGTAGTGTATTAAATGTGGCAACTAATTAAACTTCTTATCAGAGGGCATTTGCAGGGAGGATTTGTTACAACCATTGGAAGTGGGAATTGTGCTTCATGGCCTCCACTTCTAATCAAGTCTTAGAAATTTATGCTCCCAAAGAAACATTTATTGTGATCTTGTATGTTCTGAACAGATATCTTTGCATAAATATTTGCTGGGGGAGATAAATTTGTCAGTGTGGACCTAAATTTTGACTTACTTTGCAATAGCATTGTATGCTTCTTAGATACTTACTAGCAGCCAGGCTAAAATCTTCAATTAATCTGCTTGCTTTTAGATGATGTTTTCACACAACTTGAGGCTTACGAGGTTGTGTCTATCTGAGGCATGTTTGAACACATTGAAATTAAGTGAATATTAGCCAAGGAAAGGTATAGGACTTAAATTCACTTACTTGTCAATTTCCAACTTGAAGTGAAACTAAATTAATTTCTGGTATCCCAGTTAGAAGACTATTTCAGAGTTGAAATTGTTTCTGAAATGGCTTATGACTAGTTTCTTCTCATAGCTAGCTGCTCTAGGCTAGTTATTATTATGTTTGTCTTTTGACAGAAATAACTCTCGCTCTCCATAGCAACTTGCTTCCCTGATCCTTGGTGTACTTCAGGGAACACGTGTGCCTTTCTAATTCTTGTTTTGCTGGATTAGTTAGTCTAAACTTTCTTTCATTACAGCTCTCCTAGGAGCCCCTCTGTGCAACTGTTCTGGTGGGATTCATCATATTTTATCTCTAAGTACATACTGCTTTAGTTTGCTGTAGATGGTCTGTCCTGCATCTAGACGCCCAAGCTGGAGCTTTTCATTCTGCTATATATCACTCATTAGTCTTAGTTCCTCATATTAAGGCATTTTTGTAGCTTATGGGTTTTTTTTTTCCTTCATTTAATCAAATTCAAATCGGTTTGAAATGCGTTCCTCAAGCCAAAGGTTGTTTTTCCGTAGTTGGATCCTTTCTGGCATTGTCATTACTAGTGTCATTGGAAGTAGTGTAGGCTGTTGCTGTTTTCATGACTATTTGTCCAAAGAAAAGGTAAATTTGGACACTTGGAATGTAAAGATTGTAGGAACAAGGAGGAGCTTTAGTCCCTTTCTCTATTTAAGTGGATGAACAGAGCGTAGTATTGGGAGAAGTGTTGGTGCGCTTGGAGAACAAGAGATGTTCTTATTCCACAATGACCACTGTGGACGCCAGAGTGACAGATTTTGGCTGTGTTGCTGTGCCAATGCTTGTGCAGCTAAGAAAGATAAAGGAATTTGGCCTCTCACACATTTTCTGAGCTGTACTAACTTGTCCTGATTCTTCTTTGTTTACTCCTTCTTTTGCCATCATAAACCTTATCTAAATTGGCTGATTGCTCTTGACACTTGTTATGTGTGGTCTTTGTAGACCCTGGTTGGGAGCAATGGGACCATTTTGACCACAATGCCTGTGATGGTGGGACAAGAAAAGGTGCCTATCAAACAAGTTCCTGGGGGTGTCAAGCAACCTGAACCACCTAAAGAAGGAGAGAGGAGAACAACTCACAATATCATTGAAAAACGCTACCGGTCATCCATAAATGACAAAATCATTGAGCTGAAGGACCTTGTCATGGGGACAGATGCCAAGGTAAAGATGGGGGAGTAGGTGCAAATGTGGTGTCATAAATACTTTGTCTTCAGGTCCTCATTTGCTCTACCAAATGAAGCATTTGGGTGCATGTAATCGTTAGTAGCATGTGCACATGTATTGGGGTGAGACTCACTTGTGTTTGATAATTGTATTCAGGAAGGGTCATCTGTAAAAATATTAATTTTGCTATGCTAGTGGTACTGTTTCTTGAAAAAAAGCTATACTTTATGCATTTGTTCTTGTATTAAGTCTAACTTAAAATAGGCCCTCTCAGTAGAATATCCAAGTGGATGTTTTGATAACTCTGCTAAACCAGATCTTGCTTCAATTAAGTTTCCTTTTCCATGTGACTGCAGCAAGGATGAGGGTTTACAGAGCTTTTCAATTTATTTCCTTTTGACATTGAGCTGTAAAAACTGCTTGCTCAAATATTAGAAGCTTTCTCACACCACATATTCAGGGTTTGTTCCTACTCGCCTTACCTCATGCTGGTGAGGCAGGCAGTAGTATTCTTGATACCTTCTGTGACTACTGCACAAATAATTGCACTAGTGAAGTCACCTCCTGTTGGTGGAAGTGGAAGCTTCTAAAAACATTGGTAGTGTGCAGTGGCTTCATAGTACATTTGGCTTGCGTTTAAAAAATGAATTTGCTTACTGCTGCTGGAAGCAAGGATTTGCATGGAGATGGCCAAGCAAGTAAGGCAAGGAAGAAACTACTTATCTCATAATTTAGCAATGATCAGGCAGCAGCTTGTTCTGTCCCAGAACTGATCCACTTCATGTACAAACTGTTGTACTTTCAAAGGACTATTTCTGGCTGAAACCTAGGCGTGAACTCCATTGTAATTTGGATGTTAATCTGTTTCCATTGTACTGTTTTTAAAAGATCTTTGATACCTTGCTCATAGAGCGTGCTCTGCTAAGGACACCCCTTACCCTGAACTACCTTTCAAGGGTCTGTGTCAAAAGCCCAGGCTGCTGGGCTACAAATAGGTGCCACCTCAACCTCACCACACTGAGCCATGGCTGGTTTTATGCAAGAAGAACATTGGACGTGAACTGGAGCCATATCCAAGTTGGCTCTCCTTCCATGGCTTTGCAGCTGCTGAGAGGTCCTTTATACACTTTTCTTTCACCACATGATACATAGGGTTGTGGTATTCCTACAGGCAGGAGTGATCCTTTGATACTCTTAATATAATCTGATTTTTGTACATTCCTTACAGATGCACAAGTCTGGAGTTTTGAGAAAAGCCATTGACTACATCAAATACCTGCAGCAGGCTAACCATAAGTTAAGGCAGGAGAACATGGTTCTGAAGCTGGCTAACCAAAAAAACAGTAAGTTCTGGGGGCTCTGTAGCAGAGGGGAGGGAGTCAGCATGGATGCAAGATGTATCTTGCATTTTCTTATCCTTGACAGAGGTTATATTGATAGTGGCCAGTGTTGCTCCAGATTATAGAGCCAATCTAAGAGCTACTGACACGAGTAAGGATGGAGAAACATGTACATAATGCACTCTGATTTTTTCAGAGCTGTTGAAGGGCATTGACCTGAGCAGTCTAGTTGACAACGATGTAGATCTGAAGATAGACGACTTCAACCAGAACGTGCTGCTGATGTCTCCTCCAGCCTCTGATTCAGGATCCCAGGCTGACTTCTCTCCGTATTCCATTGATTCAGAGCCAGGAAGCCCACTCCTTGATGATGCAAAGGTATTTGTGACTTTAATTGTCAAATTCAAAGTATGTCCTTCAGGTTGTGAAAGAGCCAGAATTTAAATTCTTCTTATTCTCAAGAGTGGAACCAGCAGACAACTGGCAGGCAGATTTGTAGGGCTTAGAGATCCTTTGTAAGGATGAGGAAGATGCATGTGTGTGTTTTATCTTTCTTTAAATTATTGAGACTATTTCCTGAGCTGTACCTTAGCTGCTGGAAGAACTGTGCTTATTCTTCAGTCCCTGTACAGTCTCTGTGGACTTAGAGTGCATGTTTATTACCCAAGGAGCCCATGGCTTTTCAGGATATATATGTCCAGTGAGTAAAGCAGGAGAACTTGGAAATGGGTGATGACGTCAGTTGTGATGTAATGAGACCATAAGCAATCAGAATAACAGAACACTATTAGCTGTCTTTGACTTATGAGTTTGTTTTGTGGATATCACAGAGGCGGGTTTTCTGGGATATCCTCAAAAGAGTAAGGGCTGCAGAGGTTAATCCTAGCCTAACCCAGGGATACAGTTACAGTTAATACCTGAAATAACTGGACACAGAAGGAAGTTGAAAGCAGTCAAATATTTCAGCTGTATCTTACTAAGCTAAGAAAAGCTTTACTGGAGTTCTTGCTCGTCTGGAGCTCAAAAACAAATTTATACATGTTCTGTTTCTCCTTCTTCCCTACCCCTTTCCTTGGCATGAACATTTTTTGTGCTACATAATGGTAAGCATTGGGTTTTTTCTCCTTTTTCTCTCCATTCTTATTCCCTTGAAGGTTAAAGATGAGCCTGACTCTCCTCCTGTGGCACTTGGTATGGTGGATCGCTCTCGAATACTTCTCTGTGCTCTCACATTCCTTTGCCTTTCCTTCAATCCACTGACATCCCTCCTGGATGCCCGCGGAACCCCTGAGTCCGACAGCCTGGTGCGCCATGGCTCTGGCAGGAACATGCTGACGATTGAATCAGGTAAAAAACTAGGATAGTTTGGGCCACAGAGGATGTCCAGCCTTACGCAGTCTCCCTAAAACCCACCTGCAGCTGCAAAGGTTGCCGGTCATGAGGTGGACAGTTACTATGGTTCAGCAGGATGGGTTTGTGTGTTCAGGGAGTTGTATGACCTTTGTTTGATGGGTGGGGAGGGGCAGTAATCACAGCGCAGGGCATGGAAGGAGAGCCAGGTTGGATATGGCTCCAGTTCACATCCACTGTTCATCTTGCATAAAACCAGCCATGATTCAGTGTGGTGAGGTTGAGGTGGCACCTATTTGTAGCCCAGCAGCCTGGGCTTTTGACACAGACCCTTGAAAGGTAGTTCAGGGTAAGGGGCGTCCCCCTGTCTTCACGAGTCTTTGAGGCATGTTCACTTTGTTTTTATGGTAACTGACTGATTTTTGTGACTTAATCATAAAATGTTACTACACTTTTGCTATGGGGTCTTGCAACTGCCTTGTTGATACACTCATTCCATAAAATTCATAACTAAAAGTACAGTTTAAAGAATTCATAGTTAAAAGTACAGCTTAGGAGAGGGTGGGGGATGCTGTAGGCATGCAGTTGTTTTCCTGGCTGGTAAATATGGTTCCTTGGTGTCACTTTGTAAATTTATTTAAAATTATAGAAAATTATTGGAAATTTATACTGGAGTATTGAGTACCTGTGGGTGTGTCTTACAGAAAAATCAGAAGGCAGCTCTTGGAAAACTAAGTACTGATTCTTTTTTTTTTTTTTTAATACATCAGTCTTGTAAAAATAATCATTATTTGGGAATGTTGAGGTTTGGAGTTTGGATGAAGAGGTGTTGATCTAGGTGTTTCCTGATTGAACTGCACTCTTTGCAAAAGCTCATTAAATATGTGGCAGGCATAGCAAGACATTCTTCGTGGTCCATGCTTGTCATGTTGCCAGGCTTTCGGTATCCAGGTTAGATTTTAATTTTCCATTTTGGGATATCCATCATAGATACAGCTGGTTGGTTCGGTTGGATGATGCCCACCCTAATCCTGTGGCTTGTGAATGGAGTGATTGTATTGAGCGTGTTCATAAAGCTCCTTGTGCACGGAGAGCCGGTGACCCGGCTTCACTCAAGGTCCTCGGTCACCTTCTGGAGGCACCGCAAGCAAGCAGACCTGGATTTGGCAAGGGTAAAGTTGACTCGTCATTTTGCATCAAATGCATCTTTTAGATGGGATTGTGGGTAGATGTTTCCCAATGAGGCAGTGGCTTGGCACTTGCAAGGGCATGGTATTCCTTGAGTGGATCATCCTGTGTGATTTCAGAGAACCTGTTGCCAGGTTGTTCTGAGCAGATTACTGACCCGCTCAGGCTAAGTTAGTGAGAAGCACTGAAAGAGGCTCCTCCTAACTTCTGTCCTTGTTGCTAGCTACTGAATGTTGTATCAGATTTTGGCAGCAACATCGTGGGTTTTGTCCAGAGTCTGATCTCTGCTGTGTCTGTCTGTCTGCTGTCCTCCAGCCTCTTGGAAATCGTCTTTACTGTTGAGGAAACATTTGGCTTTTGATACAGGGACCCTGAAATTTCCATGGTGTTTGGCAAAGCAGGAAGCTCTTTTCATCTAGTGCTGATGTGTCTCACAGGCAGTGTAGGATCAGAACCATGTGTAGAAGGTATGTTTAGGACCAGATTTCAAGCTAGTGTAAACTGCTGTTAATATTTTCAGTTTCTATGTTGATGTCCCTCTGCTAAAGATCTTGTTCTGATTTGCACATCAGTTTGTCTTGCTCCAGTGCCAGAGAGGTCCCAAAATGTCTCTTACAGTGATTTTTGTTACTGAACTTTTGATTGTGTTATTTGCAGGGTGATTTTGCTGCAGCTGCGTCAAACCTGCAGACTTGCCTGTCAGTACTCGGACGAGCACTGCCAGCATCCCGACTGGACTTGGTCTGCAGTCTGTCCTGGAATGTGATCCGCTATAGCCTGCAGAAGCTGGCACTGGTGCGGTGGTTGCTGAAGAGGACTTCTCATCAGTGGCGGGCAAGGGAGGCCACTGCAGGATTCGAGGATGAGGCCAAGACCAGTGCTCGGGATGCAGCCCTAGCGTATCACAAGCTCCATCAGCTCCATATAACAGGTGGGAGCAGAGGTGGCAGATCTGCTATCTGGTTTTCCTGAATCAGAAGACTCAGAGCTGATCCTGGAGCATACATGGAGAGCACTACAGCTTTTCTCCTCTGGGAGGGCTGCTGTTAGAAATTAGCCTGACAAATTTTAGGAGCCACTTACTAAAACACAACAGGTTCATGCAATAAAAGAGGTCTGTAAGAACAGCTGAAGCAACAGCAATGTAAGCTTCTCATGTCAACAGGTTCTTGTTGTTTCTTTAAGATAGTAGCCCTGCAAATTATGGTAGTATTTAGTAGCTGGTACTACTGATTAAAAATTAACATTTTCCTGCTCCTGCTGGTACAGGTAAACTTCCCTCCAGCTCAGCTTACTCGGGCTTGCACATGGCATTGTGTGCTGTGAATCTGGCTGAGTGTGCAGAGGAAAAAATCCCACCCAGCACAATGGCAGAAATCCACCTGACGGCTGCAGTTGGCTTGAAAACCCGCTGTGGAGGCAAGCTTGGTTTCCTGGCGGTGAGTTGTGTTCCCTGATCACACCCTCAAGCAGATATCTAGAAAAGCCTGGAAGCTGGTATTGCTGTATCTTGGAGAGAGTATTTGCTAGCACTACAATTATAATATGACCTGCAATTGTAATATGAGCTGTAATTACGATATGATGTTTGTCCTTGGTGATGCTGCTCTTTCCCTAAATACTGTTCTCAACCTTGTCCTCTCCTTTCACCAGAGCTACTTTCTAAGCCAGGCTCAAAGCCTGTGCAGCTCAGAGCGAAGTGCCATTCCTGACTCATTGCGTTGGCTGTGCCACCCCTTGGGACAGAAGTTTTTTGTGGAGCGGAGCTGGACGGTGAAGTCTGCTGCGAAGGAGAGCCTGTACTGCACACAAAGGAATCCCGGTGAGAGATGCTCACTTCCCAAGTGTGTGGCATCCCAGCACTTTGAGCCTGGCAGTCTCCACTCTTGTCTGAGACAAAAGCAGGTGTCATGTTTGAGAGCGTGTTCTTTTATCTCCACCCTGCTTGTGGTTCTGATGGGTGAGAGGGCATGAGAAGCTGAGACGTCTCCTCAGCCTGCAGGGTCTAGCTTGCCTCTCTTTGTATTCTGTGCTGTGTCATACTGCTTCTCTCTTTATCTGCTGGAACACAACCCAAAGGTGGCCCTGAGTGTCTGGGGAGTGACTTTGGGGTGACCAAGGTTTATCCTCTGCAAAACAGTGTCCTCACTGTTTTGCTGAGAGGCTGAAGTGCCAGAAGGATCTTTGGCCAAAGGCTGCAGCTTTGCAAGTGGATTGAAAGGATAAAAAAGCCCTAAAAACTTAGTCTCCAAATAATTCCATTTGTTTCTTGGGAATTTCCCTCTGCTATTCTTCCTCTTGCTCTTTCCTACATTTTGATTCTTCTTTCTGAGCGTCTTGGGAGGTGTCTATGGTGATATGCAAGTTAAATGGTTTGGTTTATCCTTCTTTAGCGGATCCCATTGCACAAGTTCATCAGGCATTCTGTGAGAACCTGCTAGAGCGAGCAGTGGATTCACTTGTGAAGCCTCAGACTAGGGAAGAGGTGGTGGGACAAGAGGAGGAGGAGTCATGGTGAGTAGATGTGGCCCACTGGGCACTGCTGCCCACAGCAGCAGGCTGTGAGGCAGAGCTCGTAACCACTTGACTGAGTGCTCTGGGGCAAACTGGGTGGTTAGTCCTTGTTAAAGGTTTGGAATGACACTAGTCTGACCACCACAGTTTATTAGCAGAGCAAGCTCTGCCTCTTTGTATTAAAACCCCTCAAGTCAAAGGTGAACCTGGGTGTGGTGGGGATTTCTGGTGTTAGTTGGGGTAATACTGTTTGATTGCTCAACTAAATGGATAGCGCTTTCTCTGTTGAGACAAAGTTTAATGTTCAAGAGGACTAAAATTAGCATGCACCTACCTCTTCTATAGGCCAGGACATATGCCCAGGGCTTTTAGAGTGTGAAGGTCTGGCATGTAAGAGAGTGAACCCACCAACTTGCTACTTTGTGCATGAGTGTTTTTCTGCCTGAGTGTGACATTTACCCGAATCAAACAGACATATGGCAAGAGGAGGAAAGGTGATGTTGAACATAATTGTCATTGTCGCTAAGCTCTGACCAAATGAAAGGGGAAAATAGGTTAGAAACAGCAGCTTTTTGTATTGAACCTGCTTCCTGTGGAAGCAGGACCCTAGCCTTTGCTAGTAATTCAGCGCTTTTTCTAGCTGATCTCCAGATATGCTGGTGCCAGGCAAATGTTATATACATATATGGGAAGCTCTGTAAGCATCATGTCCGCAGAAGGTGTGGGTAAAAGCCTCAGATTGGAAGATAACCCAGTTTCCCTACCTGTGCAGGAAAAATACAGTACCTTTAGCTTTGGGTTTTTTCCCAATCTTATCTGTTTCCTAGCAGAAAAGAAGCAACAGTTTGGTTTAATTGCTTGCATTCAGATACTGCTGTTGAGGAGAAGATAGCAGGATTTGTATAAGGGAGGTGGATTGTCACTATACTTGTGGGAATCCTGTCTCCTCATGGGGAGGACTAGATTTAGTAAAATAGCAAGCTTTTTTGTCCCACTCTAGGGGTGTGAGCTCAAGACCTTGATCTGTAGCATGTCCCAGTAAATTCGGTCATTGCTGCCTATGCCATTTTGTCTGACCAGTGCTGAGAACATGCTGTCACTTCCATTCATACATATTTGCATATATGCAAGTAATCAGAGAAGTGTAGTTCAGCCTCTTTTGGAGGCAATAATTGAAAAGGAGTCTGTTATCAACTTGTAACATATGTCTATGCTTGAGGTGAGGCTTAAGGTTAAATCTAGTTCTGTGCTGGTGATCATGAAAGGGGAGATGTGAAGCTGTTCCCCTTGGAGCATCACTCTGCACTTTTGCACTTTTTCTCATGGGGTGGTCTCTTCAGTCCAGCAGTGTTGTGTTACTTGTAAAGCTTGAACTTTCTGTGGGCTTAATGGGTCAGCAATGTTTAAACATGACTTGTGAATGAGAAGTGCCTTGGTATCTTCTGTTTGACGCCGTAGCAAAGATCTGCCTTGTTCCTTGTTACAGTGAATTTTCAGGTGCCACAGAATACCTGAAATTGCTCAACTCTTTCTTGGACTCAATGGGAAGTGGAGCCCCACCCTTTGCCAGCAATTCTGTACTAAAGTCTGCCCTGGGTAAGTCTGGCAGAACTGAAGTTCTTTCAGATGCAGGATCTACTGCCAATACAAATTCCCTCTCCCTACCACTTCTCAAACTCTAGTCAAGGAGAAATGCAGTCCTTGGAGTGAGGCCTGATTGCATGCCAGTGTGGTACCACAGCTCAGACTGGAAGAAAGTAATTAAGAAGGCTCATAAATTTGGCTTTGTGTTCTAATGCCGAGTACCCAGCCAGGGACTGCTGTAATTTGTATTGTTGCGCAATATTTTATTTCCAGTCTGAACCCTGTGCCTTCACCTGAGAGCTTGCTCCTAGCAATACAAAGTGAGAGGAAAGTGGAGCATATAAACAAAAACAGCAGGATTGCAGTTGAAGTACAGAAAGGGGTTTTTTTTCCCACTTAATTACCTATTGAACTGGGTTGCCCCTGCTTTCACAGTGGCTGTCAGATGTATTCCTCTATCTCCAGAAACTTGCAGCCCCTGCTGTAGGCAAGCTGTGGGGATGTATTGGGAGGTGCTTGTTTTGGTCCCTTGGTTTATATTTAGTGGGACAGCAAGGGCTGCAGAATCCCTCTGAGCCATGCACTCATAGGGCTGGGTTGGTAACAGGCTGCTTGTTTCATTTGGTGTAAGTACAGACAGCACCTGGCAACTCACTGGGATGCTGGTGCAGCTTTAGACATAGACTAACTGCTGTACCTAAAATGTCTATGGCAAACATAGGAAAACGAAATGATTATTTTTTTAAAGGGAAGTCTGTGCTTGGGTCAGTATTGCCATAGGACTGAAATGCGGGTTAGAGTAGCGGAACATATGGCCCTAAGTAGGCTTTAGGAAGTTTTTGAGGGGATATTAAATAATGAAGGAAATTACACAGTGTAATGTGTAACCAGATGCCTGGTGTACTGTCTTGATGGTGATTAGTGCCAGTCATGAATGTATATATGAGTGGAGTTGTTCTTTTGGGGTGGTGAGTGGAGTTCATTGTCAGGAAGGAAGTTAGAAGATTTCTAGACAAGTTGGTGGGATATATTCTTGTTGACAAGATACAAACATGCCATCCAAAACTCCGCTTGCAGTAGGGTATTTGCATGCTGCCAAGTTCCTTTGTGTTCTTGCAGCACATTTCAGCGTTCACATGGACAGCTGAGTTCCTGTGGGATCAGTTTGGGCTCATTAGCATCAATCCCCGCAGAAGGTGCTGGCAAGGGCCTGTGATACCTGTGTGAGGGAGCCAGGTGTGCTCTCCTGGGCTGCAGCTGCTGATTTTGTTTTACAGGTCCTGACGTGGTGTGCCGATGGTGGTCAGCAGCCGTGGCTATGACAGTCGCTTGGCTCAGAGGGGATGATGCAGCTGTGAGGTCACATTTTGCAGAAGTGGAGCGCATGCCAAAGTCCCTGGAGATGTCAGAGTCCGTAGGCCTCATATACTTTTCAAACTTCTACTCTTTCTAAACAGGAGTGACTCCTTCCCCTAATGCTGTCCTGTAGGGTCACACCTACCTGTGCTCTGGAGCTGCATGTCTCTTGTGCTCTGCAGGTGCCAGTGTGCTCAGCAGTTCATGTGTAGGTCAAGGCTTGAAAACTGATAGTAAACCTGGGGACTGGAAGTCACATAGTTATTTCTTTAGGAATGTCTTTTGGCTTTGTTCTAATTGTACGGTCTCCTGCCTTCTAAAATCAAACACAGCTCACATGATGATGGAAAGGATGGTGTCACCATCTCTGTTCTTTCACACTAAAGAATCTTTGCCAGCTTTCTCTGATTTCTCTGTGCTGTCTGTGTAGGTGAGGAACAACTGCCATATGTTTTCTGTCTAAGGAGTGATGATATGTCTTGAGGGTGGGAGAGTGAAAGCTGATGCTATGGCAGCATGACATGATATTGCTTGAAAGCAACCTGCTTTCTCTTTCAGGAATGCTCTGGTGAAAGCTACCTTCTACATGTGTAAAGCCATGCAGGCCTCTCTGTCTGGGAAGGTAGATGGACAGCAGAGCTCCCTAGGTCACTGTGAGAGAGCCAGCAGTCACTTGTGGAACAGTCTCAACATGAGCAGTGGCATGTCCAGCACTGTCCTCAACAATGTAAGCATTATAAGCACTGGGATAACACACGGTCTGTCTTGGTTGTAAGGTTGGTCTTGCTGCAGGTGTGTCACTTCCCTACTGTAGCTGCATTCTCCATTCACTCTGTGTGTGATGGGATTAGAGGGGAGACTTCTTTCCTATCCTTGAAAAGGGCATTGCCATTATTCTGTTTCTGCTGAATGTGGGAGCAGAGTCACAAGTACAGTGTCGTCTCCCTGGGCACGGTGTCGACTCTCACTCCTCTTGTGCCAGTAGCTGTCACCTCTTTCTGGTGCTTTGACCAGTTTGAATTTGGCCCTGCATAGATGGAAAGTATCCACCTCTCTGCATGTCAAATTGGTGATACCTGTAAAACAAGACATCACTAAGTCAAGTCTGCTCTGTTTTAGGCCACACGCATGAATGTTTGAATCATCTGACACGGAAGTGTGACTATGCTCTTCTACTCCTGAGTTTGTCTGGGGCTTGTTTCTCTTCTTTCCAGGATTACACAAAACTGGAGCTTCCCTCCATGGCATATGGGACGTGTTTCTGGTCCCTTTCATCATTGCTGGGTGGCAGCTGTAGTGCATTGTAGTTGCATTGCATGTTGTGGCAGTGACTGTGCAATGTTTCTGCAGTGCAGTACAGAGGCACTCTCTGTTCAGCAGCACAGGCTGAGAGCCATCCCAGAGCCGGGGGTGGTGCTAGGGGGCAGCAGCAGATGGGGAAAAGGGGTTTGGCAGCCACTGTCGGCTGTACCAAGACTGCCTCTTTTTTCTCTGCAGGTAGCATGGCTGTCTTTGCTGTTTCCCACTAGTTAGCTTCATTGTTTGGGCAGGAAAGCCTTTGCAGGAGGCTGTGTTTCTGTGGGATCAGTTTGAATTTGTTAGCATTGATCCCCGTGAAAGGTGCAGGCAAGGGCACGTAACATTGATGCAACGTGCCCTTGGTATGTGTTTCCTTGAGGTCTTGGTTGAGAGATGCCACTTGGGCAAAATGCAAAGACCTGCTCCCTTTGGTGCATTGTGGTAGGGTGACACAGTGGGGAGGGCAGGGGAGCCCCCCAGGTGGGCAGGAGGTGCTGTATCTGCCTTCCCATGCACCGTGTCAGCAGCCATGTACCTTGTTACTCACCCAATGCCTTGTGTTACTAAAAGTGTGTGCCTGGGCATCTTGGCTCTTGCAGATGATGCAGCTGCTGGCCTGTGACTTGCTGCTCTCCCTCCGCACCAGCCTGTGGCAGAAGCAGGCAAACGCCAGCCAGGCGCTGGGTGAGACCTACCACGCCTCAGCCCCCGAACTGACGGGCTTCCAGCGTGACCTTGGCAGCCTGCGCAAGCTGGCCCACAGCTTCAGACCCGCCTACCGCAAGGTGATGGCTTGCCTCTTCCACCTGCTCCACCTCCAGCCTACCTATAGCCCTTCCTGGGGGTGATGGGAAGCTGGTGCCCTTGGAAACACAGGGTGTATGTGAGCTCGCGTGGTTTGGATACTTGAGGTGGGATGCTCTTCCACTACCAGCCTCCATACTTTCTGTTAGTGGCTGATGAGGGCGGCTCCCGTGGGAGTTCAGTGCATGTGGAAAAGCATTCACTTTAGTTTCTGCATAGAAAACCATCTAGTACATGTGTATTGCCAAATACCATGGCATTCTGTCTGTTGAGATGGCTTCAGACTGGTTCTGTTCCTCTGGGGAGTGTGGAAGGAAGCTTCCTCAGCTGTGTTGGCTCTGCTGAGTAGCTGGAGGGATCAGATGCCATCTGCATCTCTAGAGCCCTAGGTGCTTTTTTGGGCATTTCCCTGCTTCTGCTCAGTTCATCTAGTTTAAAAGCCTCTGTACAGGAAGTATAGTCTAATACTTGGGCACAAGAGTTGTCCTGGTATTGTCCAATCTCTGGATTTCAAAATTTGAAGCTGTTACCAAAGCACTGCACTAGCAGCATAGGTTCAGAGTCCTGCCTGGACCACAGTGCTAAAGTTTGCTCTCAGATTTTTCTACCCTGTTCCCTGCTCTCAATTCTCCCCCTTTCCAGGCCACTCATAGTCAGGTGTCAATTTTTTCCCCCTTCTTCATTGTTGAAGGATTGGTTGTCCTGACCTGCAAATTTCCTAGAGACAGGTGGAGAGATGAGGGAGGAGTGTGGAAATGGGTCTCTGTTTTTGTCAAGGTGTCAGTGCTCTGCTCTTGAAATGTGGTGGCTGAGGGATCACAGTGCAGCCACAGCATTGTCCCTGTGCCAGCCCACCTCTCATCTTCCATCCTTCCTTCCCTTCCAGGTCTTCCTCCACGAGGCCACTGTGCGCCTGATGGCAGGTGCCAGCCCTACCCGCACCCACCAGCTGCTGGAGCACAGCTTGAGGCGGCGCACGCCCCAGAGCAGCAAACAAGGTCAGCCGCAGGGCTCAGGCAGCGACCCACTGCCTGTGGGGCTTGGAGGGAGTAGCGCTTGGGCAAGGTGTAGGGGCATAGATACAATCTGCAGTGTCTTCTACTGTGTCAGCATAATGAGCTCCCATCAGCCTGTGGCTCAAGGCAATGCTTCTGCCACGGTCTCTACAAGCCATCTAACAGACTGGAAAACACTTGCCTTCATGAAGCTACACGTGCACAAAACTTGGCAGTCTGGACTTTGGAGCAGTCAGTGCAGAAGGCACTGGGAAAGGCAGAAGCTGGGAATTCTAAAGGGAAGAGCCAAAAGATGAGGGATGTAAGGGAATGGGCATACCAGTGTTGGGATGAACCCTAGGAAGTGAACCGAAAGGAGCTGTCTCTGTAGAAGATAGGAGTGACAGTTCCTACCTGACCAGCTCTGAGTTTTCTCCTCTCCTAAAGGCCCTCAGGGTGCCCTCTGCTCTTGGCTCAGCCAGGGAATGCCAGCCAGAGAAGCCTGTGCTTGGTGGTGGCAGTTGAGGGCCTGTGTGGTGGGATTTTCTCATGCAAGATGGTAGCTCTGTTACAGGTTTTCTTTCTACTGTTTGTCCATAGGTGAACTGGACACGTTGCCAGGCCAAAGGGAGCGAGCCACGGCCATCTTGTTGGCCTGTCGCCATCTCCCCCTCTCCTTCCTGTCCTCGCCAGGCCAGCGAGCAGTGCTGCTGGCCGAGGCCGCCCGCACCCTGGAGAAAGTGGGGGACAAGCGCTCCTGCAATGACTGCCAGCAGATGATCGTCAAGCTCAGTGGAGGCACGGCCATTGCTGCCTCCTAACCCCAGCACGGGTTCCCTTTGTGCAAAGACAGTCTGCTTGAGCATCAGCCTGGACTTCCCTTCTGGAGCTTAGAAAAAGTGCTAGGTTAGGGCTGTGCTGGTGGGATCAGGATGGGGTGGGAGAGGGAGGGAGGGCTTTGGGTTTGATTTTTTTCTAAACTTGCCCCAGGTTTAGCTTTACTAGCCTCCTTGCTTATTCTCAGGCACTGCAGCAGGAATCTGTCTAGTTGTGGTTTTTGTCACTATGTCTGGGGCTGTTGAGAAGTGCTGCCCCGACACAAATCACCCATCCCTGCTTGGGAAAGAACCCCCCAAGCCCAAGGCATAGAGAAGTGGCACACCCCATGTCTGTCCTCAGGGGTATTTTGTTCCCTTTCCAAACCCCTCTGCAGAAAGGAAATCTCTGGGGAGGGCAGAGGATCTGTTCAAGCCTTTTCCCATGAGGCTGCTGGGGCCTAAGTCTGTTAGAGAGGGGAAGGCACCAGCTTTCTTTGAGTTGTATGTCAGGAAAATGCAGCCCCCTAGATCCAACTTATCTAGGTGCTCTGGGAGTATCGCTTGGGGGCCAGTACTGCCTGGAAAATTTCTCTACAGTTTTTATACAGGTTTTTTTATAGGAATGTTTGTGGCTTTACAAACACATGGGGAACAATGCAGCCGATTTTCCATCCCTTCTGCTTCATGCGTCTTTTCCTGTAATAGCTGCCTCCAGTTTTCAGCAGGGGGTGGGTTTGTAGCAGCCTGCAACAAGCAGAGCCTGATAGAAGACCTTGGCATCCCTGGTCATCTGGTGTTGGGTGGCAGCAGAGGGTGGGCATGCTGTGCCCTGCAGTCGGCATGAAGGATGAATGCTTCTCTGGTGCCTTTTTGTTGATGCAGAAATAATTTTTAGAAACAATTTTTTTATTTTACTCAACTCCCAGTTCCAGAACTTGTCTTCAGGTATTTCTCCTTACCTTCTCCAAGTGCTCCACAGCTCCTACAGGAATTGGGAGGCACTAGTTCAAGGGTGCAAGTCTCCCAGCTTTGTTACCATTGCTATTTTGAGCAGTTTGACTTGCAGGTGTTGAATTGCCTGTGACTTTCTGGGAGTAGGAGGCAGATTTGGGACAGTGAGAGAATGGTT
This sequence comes from Cyanoderma ruficeps, assembly GCA_008694505.1. Classification (NCBI taxonomy): domain Eukaryota; kingdom Metazoa; phylum Chordata; class Aves; order Passeriformes; family Timaliidae; genus Cyanoderma; species Cyanoderma ruficeps. The sequence continues at coordinate 372,485 of VZDJ01000041.1, forward strand.
TGCCCTCCTTCTCTCTGCCTTTCTTGTTGCATCTCTCCAAAGAAGTGCAGAGTGGTTGCCCTCTCGTGCATATGTGGAAACCAACCTTTGGCAAGTGGGCATTGCTGTTTCTCCATGTGTACAGCCAGCATGTTCATGTTGGCAGCTCAAAGCATTTAGATACAGGCAGCCATCCAAACCCATCCTGTCCCAATCAAGCCTGTACTGCCCAACTCATGCAAACTTGGACTGTTTTGCAAGAAGCCTTTACACATATCTAGCTCCTGCAGAGAGGCATGAGCTCCTTCAAAATGAGAGGAAAAAGATAGTCTTGTGGCTTCCCTTTGCACAGGGCCTTTTGGTATCTGGGAGGGCCATTTCATGTGCTACAGTAATTGAACACAGGTAATGCTAATCCTGGAGTTGCCCAGCTTCAAGAAGATAGAAACTGGGGCCAGGAGAAACTCATCTCCAAGCAAAGCCTATTCCCAGTGATTGTGGTCTGTAGCTGTGGACAAAAGCGTGGGGACCAGAAGGTGTTTACCTCCCTCCCCAACTTTATTTGGGGAATAGCTGGTGGACCAGCTGCAGTGGCTGGTACTGTCCTACTGCCTGGGGTGTCCCTTGCTTCCTGGAGACAGTGGTTGGAGTAGGAGCTCATTGTTTCAGGGGAAGAGGTTGCTCTCAAGAGTGTCTTATCAGTGTAGGGGATGCTCTGGTGGCAGCTACTTCAGCTTTGGGCAGGTACCCTAGGTGTGCAGAACAGCTCTTGAGTTTGTACACATTTTGATTGGTCATTCACAAGTTCCCTAGCTTATCAGTGATCCTATTTCAGGGGGTAGATTGCCTCTTCCTGATTTTTTTTCCACTTCCATGGCTCTCATGCTGTCTTGTGATGCAGGTTTTTTCTTAAAATACAGAAACTCCTTGCCTGTGGCAACCTCTGAGTTATCTTGCATTTTTCCAGGTCTGCATGTAGGACGTGGGCAGTTCTGTGCTTTAGTAAAATGGGAGATAAGGCTTTGGGAAAGCAGTGGTGCTGAGGTTTCACTTTGTCACTAATGGTAGTCTGAACCCTGGGGGCTGGGCCGCAGGGAGTACTGGCTGGGCCAGGAGCTGGGAGAAGCTGTTGGGCTGAAACCCAGATAGTGAATAGCGTGAAGCACTGAGGGGCCTAGCATGGCTGATATGTCTCTGCCCACTCGAGAGTGAGAGATCTTTGCCCTGTTTTTTCTACACTATTCAAAAATTTGCTATCTGTCCCTACAACTTTTTTTATATGTGTGTATATATGCTGTAACTTTCTGGTTTGTGGGTGGGAGGAAATTGTTTTATGGGTTATGTGAAGAAAGTCTGTTTATCCCCATGGAGTTCAGAGTGGGGATGCTTTGTGATCTGAGATGCAACTGGTGGTGAGGAAGTTCCCCAGAGAACATATCTCCTGTCTGAAAGCCCTGTTCCAGGGCTTCTGAACATCTGTTACCTAATAAAGATGAATGTTACCACCACCTCCCACCTGCCCTCTTTCTCTTAGCTCTATTCATCCCACACAGCAAGCTGCTCTTAAGCAGAGGTGAGCTTGAAAAGTCTTCTAGAGACATAAAACCTCACAGGCGCCTCAGGAAGCTGTCAGTCCTTCGTCCAGATAACCTAGAGAACAGAACTGTGTAGCTTGCAATGAAAGTTCCTTGGTGGAGCAAGTGTAGTGTCTCCATGCTCCTCTGGAAGCAACTCAAGAGGTTGATGGCTTGAGCAGAGCCAAGCAAGGTGGAGCTGGGCCAGAAGCCTGCAATTTAGGACCTTCTCTATGGGAGGAAGGTTGTTACCTGACCTGGCTTTAGAACAATGTCCTTTCGCTCCATCTCTTTGTTTCTCTGCTCCCCCTGGTAAAACTGTCAGAACCATTAAACTTCAGACAGAGGAGATCTGGTTTCTGTGCAGCTGCTTGAAGGGTTTTGCAGTTGATTCTGGAAGCTGTGTTGGCCACCTATCATACCCCCTATCACGGGATTCCCCAGGCCCTGTGGGGGAGTGGTCTTTGTGCCCTGCTGCCCTGGGGGAGAGTTTTGTGAGCCGTGTGAAATTCCCCAGCCAAATCGTATCAAGGCCATACAGTTTAATGTGTTATTTATTGATAAGGTGGAGGGTGGGGCATTGGAGAAGGTAGGAGGCTGGGGAGGGAAAGGGGCTGCTCAGGCTTTGCTGGCAGCATAGGGGCGGTGCTTTGAGTCAATTGCTGTTCCCCGGACCTAGTCAGAGGAGCCAGGTGGGGGTTACCTGGCCCCCAGCACGATCTGTTCCCTGTCTGTCCAGCATTGGCCCCCATCTCCTGAGCAGCGTACGGCTCTGCCAGTGTGTCCCCGGCTCAGCCTCTTCCAGAGGTGGGCTGAGAAAGCCTGAAACTTGTTGTCCAGATGAGTCCCTAGTGCCTCCTCGATGGTGAAGTGCCCTGAAAGTCCCCATCCCTGGGGCCGGGAAGGATGGCGTGTCTCCCGCTCCAGCCAGCATCGCAGTTCGTGTAAGTCCTGTGATGATCTCCGCTGGGCTGCCCCCGATGACCGCAACTGCCACGTGAGGGGGCAGCCCCAGTCCCCTATGGCACTGGCCGTCAGACGGTGACCTCGGTCTTGCTGTTGGTGGCGAGGTGCCGGGGATGCTGCCCGTAAAGTGAGGTGGAGGGGCCGAAGGCCTCGGGGGGCCCCTCACGGCGCAGGGTAGCCAGGCCCGGCTGGCGGGGGCCGCGATGGGGGCGCCCCTCCCAGTCCCCTGGGAAGGCCAGACCCCCTGGTACCTTGGGGCCCTTGGGCAGGGGGCACCCCTCGGCCAGCATCGGGGTCTTGGCTGGGAAGGTGAGTGTGCTGGCGGGCGGTGGCTCTAGCCCCCCGAAACGCCTGTAGAAGTCCTCAGTGGCGTTCTCTGTGGAGACAGGCATGCAGTGTCACCCCTCCAGGGACACACCCTTCTGCTGGCTCGGAAGGGGG